>PVJS01023187.1:0-29838 GCA_004027185.1 Glis glis | reverse complement strand
CCAGTACTTTGTGAGGTGGAGACCGGAGGATCCGGGTTCGCGGCCAGCCTCAGCTCTCTCGCTGTCTGTCTCTCTCTCTCTCTCTCTCTCTTTCTTTCTCTCTCTCTCTCTCTCTCCTCTTAGTGAGGCCCTCCGCAACTTCGTGAGACCCGGTTTCAAAATAAAGTATAAAAAATAGGGCCGGGGGCATAGCGCGGAGGTAGAACTCCCCTGCGTTCAATCCCCGGTACCGCAAAAAAAAAAAAAAAAAAAAAATGTTCAGCAACATTAGCAATCAGAGAGATGCAAATCAAAACTATCATGAGATTTCACCTAACCCCAATTAGAAGGGTAATCATTAAAATCACAAACAATAACAAATGCTGGTGAGGATGTGGAGAAGTAGGAAATCTGATACACTGTTGGTGGGATTGCAAATTAGTGCAACCACTTTGGAAAACAGTGTGAAGGATCTTCAGAAGAATGGGAATAAACCTACCATATGACCCAGCAATACCACTCCTGGGTATCTACCCAAAAGAATGGACACCAAACTACCAGACTAGTGCATGCATATCTATGTTATATTATAGCTGCACAATTCACAATTGCCAAACTATGGAACCAGCTGAAACGTCCATCAACAGATGAATGGATTACAAAACTATGGCATATATACACAATGGAATTCTACTCAGTCATAAAGAACAAAATTATATCATTTTCAGGGAAGTGGATAGAACTGGAGAACATTATGCTAAGTGAGATTAGTCAGTCACAACAAGTGAAAGGTCAGATGTTCTCCCTCATATGCAGAAGCTAGGGAGAAATTGGGACATAGGAGGGACTCCAGACAAAGGAGGAGAAACCTTATTTGAGTGAAGAAGGGGACCTAACTGAGGGAGATGGGAGGGAGGAAGAGGGAAACACCTCAATGGTAATGATGTACATACATAAACCTAACAAAGCAAATCACTGTGCTGAGGATGGGAAGTGGGGGGAGGGAATAGGGCAGGAACTGGGGGAGGGCTCAATGAGTACTGTGTACAAGTATGCCTCTATCAACCTGAACTTCAGCAAGATATATGATTATAATACACCAATAAATTAAAAAAAAAGGATAAAGTGACAGGCAGTAAATAGTATCTACGAGGCTCATATTGAATATATTTAAAATGATCTCTGCAGACTGCTGAAATTTGTTGGGAGAAATTGTATAGATTTTATAATAGCTAATAAAATAAATATGATGATGGTGACCTTAATATAATTAGAGAAATTTGGATTTTGTTGTTTACAGTTTTGTATTTAGTCCTGATTTCTTACTTCAGTTCCTTTCTTAAAATTATTTTTATTTGGAGCACAGAAGAAATTATTTATACAGCTTTGTTTTGGCTACCTGGAACATTTCATGAATGGCCGATAATGGTGATAGTAATGAACAGACCATATAGCAGAAGGATAGAAAACTTTTCATGTAGGAAGAACAGATAACCTGTCCTCTTTTAAAGGTTTTCATGCTGAGGGGTGAAATTTCCCCTTTGAATAGCAGATAAATGCTATCCTTTTCATTATAAACTCCCTGTTATGTGAGTTCCTAAGTGGTAGGCCATCTTGACATTTAATTATTAATGCGTTTTGTCAAATTAAAATTATATTCTTAATTCCTGTCCTGCTTACTGGCAATTTTCTGATAGATTGAGTTTTCAATCTTCCCTGTTTTATTAATTGCAACTTGTACACCATGTAATAATAGAATCTTCAGAACAGCACTTTGCCAACTGCAAAGGTTAACAAATGCTAATGAGTTCTTTTAAATAGCTATTAACTCATTACAGGACCTTCCCAGGTTTCATATTTCCATGATATTTCTTTATTTTTCTGCACATTCTTCCCTGAAAAGTATTTTAATAATCCTTAAGATTATTTCAAATATTCTTAGACAGAAAATGGCATATTGATTACCTTCTACATGTAGCCCCTTCCAGTCTCAAAACTGTTTTTAGTTTGGATGATATATTATATGATTATTTTAATTACTTAGTTTTTTATATTCTATCTTAATAATAGTTATTTAAAAATACATTTAAACTTTTTCCATTTAGCAAATGACATTTTCTATTCAATTTTTAAAGATAATTATGTAAATATGATTTAGGGAAGCAGATATTTAAAACAATTTTTATCATGCTTACTTGGGGACTAAACATAACTTAAAATACAGATATAAATATAACTACATGTGGGATGTCAACAAAATTGCTTATTTTATCATTTCAAACTACTTGTATCTTTCTCTTTAAAACATGGAGTGTTTTATTTACATGGTTTCATAGTTTTGCCCCTTAAAATATGAGTTGAGAGGAAAAGAATTAAATTGTTATTTGCTAACCTTTCTTCTCCAATAAAATATTTTGTTGTGGACAGTCTTTAATCCTCTTGGGAGGAGGGCAACAAATTCCATACCATTGGCAAAATGATTACCCTCTCATCACTGGTTTTCATAGAACTAGAGATGCCGTGATGTGTTGTATAAATATTTTGATTAGTTGAATACAGTCTGTGGATTTGGTAAAGAAAATCTTAAGGAAATTTATAGAATTTTTTTATGTTTCTTGTAAATGGGTATTTCAACATCAGTGTTCTTTTCCTTCCTGCCTTTAACCAATGACCCACCACAGTATAAATTAAACTATGAATAAGAACAAAAACAATTTGAAACTGCGTAATGGTCAAAACCACCCGTGGATGGTGTGGTCTGACTCATGGGGCACTATATGTGCTCATGTGAAGTTCAAGGAGACACCGAGGTTGTTATCTCCATGTGCTGCCACTGGCCCTCATGGCAGGGCATCCACATCCACTGACTCAGATAATAGTTGCCCCAGAATCTATCTGCACCCTGTCTTTTGCTGCTGCGCTTGTTGCCTTCCTATGGGCACAGTTTCTTTTCAGCATGGTGGCTGCTGCTAAAGCCACCTTGGCCTTGGGAAAAGATAGACAGCTCCACTGGACCTGTGTGTGCCAATGATGGGTCTATTCTCTTCCTTTAATTCCCCTTCTTAGAGTGGAGGCTAGCAACTACATTTCATCATTTTCAGAGTTTTAGGAGTTTGAGCATTTTTAGGATGGTTTGTGGATAGAAGAAAAAAAAGTATAGCTTATATGGAGTATCTTAAAATTGCTGCCTCTGTCCCAGATCCTATTGGAAAGTCTGATTGTGTGAGTCTTTGCTTCACTCCTGGTAGGTAGAGCCAGCTCACTTCCTACCTGGTTGTTAGTATTGCTGGTTGAGTCTTCAGGTGTCAGAGTTTATTAAGATGAGTCCCTAGTCTAGAAAATGGAAAAATACTCTTTATTTTCAAGGAATGATATATATCTCCCAAGCCCTCATTTCTTGTCTCATGATTGACTTCTTTGTGGGATGATTGACAGTAGGGAAACCAGTTTTCTTCTAGAGACACTTCACTCCCACCCATTGCAGTGTGTTGAGACTCTGTGGCTATATTCTGTGCATAAATTTCCCAATGTCAGAGTAATGTGGCTCTAAATAATACCACTTTTCAGATGCTGAATATTCAGTCCAGATGGGGCTTGTTCAAACTTGGTTTAATCTGTTTTCATCAAAGAGTCAAGCTACTTTGAGATTTGGTTTTACCCATCTTAACTTTAATACTAGGTACACAGGACATGAGTTAATCACTCCAAATACTTCAGTTTTTTCCATCGTTATATTGCCCCAAACCATTCTGGTTATTTTCTGAAAAAGCTGTTTTCATATCCTTTTGTGGTAGAATGTGAATTTGGGTTAAAATCATGTGAGGTCTACTTTCATAATCTTCAAAGTGTGATGCACTTTTTTTTTGTGGATTGTGTGGTCTGATGAATTTTTAGGGAACAACACTCCAGTGAAAGCATAGAATCTTAGAGTTCATCTGTTTTATTCTGCTGCTGATACTTAACTTTCTTCTACAATATCCCTACCATGATGAGCCCTTTGGCTTTGTTGCTCAGGCTATTCTGATACAAATACAGATGCAGAGACCCTGCAGGGCATTTCAGGGGGAATATGTGAACCCAGGGGAAGAAGATCAACTTGTGGACATAAGTGCAAGGAGCACTATTTATTTATTTATTTATTTATTTATTTATTTTTATTCATTTATTTATTTGGTGCACTGTAATCATATATCTTGATGAGGTTCATGGTGGTAGAGGCATACATGCACACAGTACTCATTGAGCCCTCCGTCAGTTCCCACCCTATTCCCTCCCCCACCCCTCCTTCCATGCTCAACACAGTGATTGGCTTTGATAAGTTTGTGTACATACATCATGTCCATTGAGGTGTTTCCCTCTTCCCTCCTCTCATCTCTCTCAGTTAGGTCTCCTTCTTTACTCAAATAAGGTTTTTCTTCCTTTGTCTGGAGTCCCTTCTATGTCCCAATTTCTCCCTAGCTTTGGCATAGTAGAGAGAACATCTGACCTTTCACTTTTTGTGACTGACTAATCTCATTAAGCATAATGTTCTCTAATTCCACCCATTTCCCTGTTCTTCTTGATGGCTGTATAAAATTCCATTGTGTATATATCCCATAGTTTTGGAATCCGTTCCTCTATTAATGGACATCTTGGCTGGTTCCATAGTTTGGCAATTGTGAATTGTTCAGGTATAAACAAATATATGCATGCATTAGTCTGGTAGTTTGGTTTCCATTCTTTTGGGTAGATGCCTAGAAGTGGTATTGCTGGATCATATGGTAGGTTCATTCCCATTTTTCTGAGGATCCTTCACACTGTTTTCCAAAGTAGTTGCACTAACTTGCATCCCACCAACAGTGTATCAGAGTTCCTACTTCTCTACATCCTCACCAGCATTTGTTATTGTTTGTGTTTTTAATGATTGCTATTCTAATTGGGGTTAGGTGAAATCTCAGGGTAGTTTTGCTTTGCATCTCTCTGATTGCTAATGATGTTGAACATTTTTTCATACATTTATTGGCCATTTGTATTTCTTCTTTTGTGAATTATCTATTTAGTTAATTTGCCCATTTTTTGATTGGGTTGTTTTTTTTTAGTGGTGAGTTTCTTGGGTTCTCTGTGTATTCCAGATATAAGTCCTCTATCAGAGGACTAGCTGGCAAAAATCTTCTCCCATTCTGTCAGCTCTCTGTTGAGGTTCTTGATAGTTTCCTTTACTGCATAGAAGCTCTTCAGTTTAATGCAATTCCATGTATTTATCCTCATTTTAATTTTTTGTGCCATTGGGGTCTTATTGAGGAAGTTTTGCCTGTGCCTATGTGTTGAAGAGTTGGACCTACACCCTCTTCAAGTGGCTGCAAGGTCTCTGGTCTAATTTCCAGGTCTTTGATCCATCTTGAATTGACTCTTGTGCAGGGTGAGAAAGTGGGGTTTATTTCTATTTTTCTGCATATGGATAATCAGTTTTGCAAACACCATTTATTGAAGAGGCTATCTTTATTCTAATGTATGTTTTTGGCCCCTTTGTCAAAAATCAGTTGGCTGTGTGTGGATTTGTTTCTGTCTTTTATTCTGCTCCATTGGTCTATGTGTCTGCTAATGTGCCAATACCATGCTGTTTTTATTACTATGGCTCTGTAGTAATAGTTTGAAGTCAGGTATTGTGATGCCGCCTCCTGTGTGGTTCTTGTTGCTGAGAAATATTTTGCCTCTTCTGGGTTTTTTGTTGTTCCAAATGAATTTAAGGACTGATTTTTCAATATCTGTGAAGAATGACCTTGATATTTTAATGGGTATTGCATTGAATCTATAAATCACTTTTGGAAGAATGGCCATTTTGATGATATTTATTCTGCCTATCCAAAAGCATGGGAGGTCCTTGTACCTTCTAAGATCTTCTTCAATTTCTTTTTTCAGTGTTTTATAATTTTCCTTGTAGAGGTCTCTTACCTCCTTGGTTAGGTTTATTCCTAAGGGGAATATAATCAATGGAAATGTTTTCAAGATTTCTTTTTCAGTGGAGATTTATGGTTGGGATACAGAAAAGGTTCTGATTTTTTAAGATTGGTTTTGTATCCACACACTTTGCCGAACTTGTTGATCAGTTCTAAAAGCTTTTTGGGTCTTCTAAGTATAATATCATGTCATCTGCAAATAGAGATAGTTTCAGTTCTTCTTTTCCTATTTATAATCCTTTGATTCTCTTCTTTTGTCTTATTGCTCTGGCTAGAGTCTCAAGTACTATATTGAAAAGGAGTGATGATAGTGGACATCTTTATCTTGTTCCTGTTTTTAAGGGGAACTCTCATGGTTTTTCCCCATTTACTATCATGTTGGCTGTGGGCCTATTGTATATTGCCTTTATAATGTTGAGGTATGTTCCTTGTATTCTGATTATCTGCAGTGTTTTAGCATGAATGGGTGTTGTATTTTGTCAAATGCTTTTTCAGCATCTATTGAAATTATCAAGTGATTTTTATCCTCATTTCTGTTTATGTGGTGAATTACATGGATTGTTTTTCGTATGTTGAACCAGCCTTGCATCCCTGCAATGAACCTGACTTGGTGGTGGTGTATAATTTTCTTGACGTGGTTTTGAATGTGTGTTGCTAGTATTTTGTTCAGAAGTTTTGCGTCTAAGTACATCAGTGATATAGGCCTGTAGTTTTCTTTTCTTGAGCTGTCTTTATTAGGTTTTGATATTAATGTGATGTTGGCTTCATAGAATGTATTTGGGAGAGTCCCTTCTCTTTCTATTTTATGAATACATTGAGAAGTATTGGGATTAGATCTTCCATAAAGGTTTTATAAAATTTGGCTGGGAAACCATCTGGACCTGGGCTTTTCTTTGATGGTAGGCTCTTTATTACTGCTTGAATCTCTTTGTTTGCTATTCGTTTAAATTCTCTATATCTCTTGATTCAATTTAGGAAGGTTGTATGTGTCTAAAAATTTGTCAATTTCTTCTTGGTTTTCCATTTTGCTGGAGTATAGTTTTTCAAAGTAGTTTCTGATAATCCTCTGGATTTCCATGCTGTTTGTGGTAAAATCACCTTTTTTATCTCTTATTTTAGTAATTGGGTTTGATTCTCTCTTTCTTTTGATTAGGTTGGCCAGGGGTTTATCTATCTTGTTTATTTTTTTTGAGAAACCAGCTTTTGGTTTTGTTGATTTTTTTGTATGATTTTTGTTCTCTGTTTCATTGATTTCTGCTCTGGTTTTAATGATTTCCTGTCTTCTGCTGGCTTTGGGATTAGAGTGCTCCTGCTTTTCAAAAGGTTTGAGGTGTGTCATAAGGTTATTTATTTGGTAATTTCTGTTCTTCTTATGTGAGCACTCAGTGCTATGAGTTTTTCTCTTAATACTGCCTTCAAAGTGTCCCAGACATTTTGATATTTTGTGTGTCTATTTTCCTTTGTTTCTAGGAATTTCTTAATTTCTCCCCTTCTTTCTTCTATGACCCATTCCTCATTCAGCTTTGTGGTGTTCACTCACCATGTATTTATGAGGTTTCTCTGTGTCTTCTTATAGCTGATTTCTAGTATCATTCCATTATGATCTGAAAAGATGCAGGGGGTTATGTCACATTTTTTGAAATTTCTAGTGCTTGCTTTGTGGCCCAGGATATGCTTTATTTTGGAGAAGGTTACATGAGTAGCTGAAAAGAATGTGTTTTCAGCTGTAGTTGGGTGGAATATTCTGTATGTGTCTAGTAGGTTCATTTGGTTTATGGTATTCCTTAGGTCTGAGACATCTTACTGATATTTTTTCTAGAAGATCAATCTAGTGGTGTGAGAGGAGTTTGAAGTCTCACAATATTATTGTGTTGGGATCTATGTGAGAATGTCATGAAGAGTTTGTTTTATGAACGTGGTTGCACCTATGTTTGGGGCATAAATGTTGACTATCATTATATCCTCTTGTTTGAATGTTCCTATTACCAGTAAAAAATGACCTGCTTTGTTTCTTCTGACAAATTTAGGCTTGAAGTCTATTTTGTCTGCTTTGAGAGTTGCTGCCCTTTCTTGTCTTTGAGTTCCATTAGCATGGATTACCTTGCTCTAGCCCTTCACCATTAGTTTGTGAGTATCTTTACTTATAAAGTGCATTTCTTGAAGACAGCATGTAGTTGGATTATGATTTTTAATCTATTTTGCTACCTTATGTCTTTTGATTGGGGAGTTGAGGTCATTTATATTCAGCATGATTTTTGAGAAATGATTTTTAATTCCTAACATTTTAAAATGTAACTTCTATTTGAGGTAGTGTTTGTTCTTGTTTGCTTAGTTATTCATTTGATGGAAGTCATCCTTTCTCTGGTTCTGGTGTTAATTTTTTATTTCTTCTTTGTAATTTATCTCTTTGAGTATTTTCTATAGTGCTAGTTTGGAAGACATAAATTCTTTCAGCTTCTGTTTGTCATGGAAGATTTTTATTTCCCCATCAAATTTGAAAGATATCTTTGCTAGGTAGAGTAGTCTTGGCTGGAAGTTGTTTTCTTTCAGAGTTTGGAATATGCTGCTCCAGGCCCTCCTGACTTTCATGACTTGGTTTGAGAAGTCTGGAGTGATTCTTATTGATTTGCCTCTGAATGTAATTTGGTCTTTTGCTCTCATTGTATTTAAGATTCTCTGCTTGGCCTCTATGTTAGTCAATTTGATTATTATGTGGCATGGTGAACCTTTTCTCTGATCTTGTCTAATGGCGCTTGTATATGTTTCCTGTACCTGTGTGTTGATTTCGTTTTCTATGTTTGGAAAATTTTCTGATATTATTTCTCTGAAAAGATTTTTGATTCCTTTGGTTTTGGCTTCTAGATCTTTTTCTATGCCTATTATTCTTAGGTTTGGTCTTTAAAAGTTGACTCAGATCTCTTGGATATCCAGCTCATGCTGTTGAATTTATTTTTCAATATTATATATTATGCCTTCATTTTTGGAGTGGTCGTCTTCTAAGAGTGAGATTCTGTTTTCCATGTGGTCTAGTCTATTGTTGATGGTTTGTATTGATGTCTTTATTTCATTTATTGTGCATCCTTCACTTTTTTCGGAACTTCTTTTTGATTCCTGTTCAGGGTATCAGATTCTTTGTTGATTTGATCTTTCATTTCTTTCAGGACCTCTCTGAACTTTTCTGAAATCCTGTATCATTTCTACTATTAAAGTTCTAAATTCTCCTTCTGGCATTCTCTGCAACTCTGTGTTGGTGGGTTCTGTTGTGGGATTGTGGGGACTTATTGTTTCCTTACTATTCTTCTTTCTCATGATTTCAGGTTTCTGAGTTTATATCTTTGTTGCTTTTGATGCCTCTCTCTTGCTCTGTGGGTTTCCTATGTCCAATCTCTCTCCCTTTATAGTATCTCATTCTAGAGGTAGATATTTACTTCAAGGTATGCCTTAAAAGTGAAGAGCCTTTGCCATATGGGTATTCACAGCTTTCTGTTGGGTATTTATCACCTTTTAATGCCAACTTTGAGGTCTGTGTCCTGTATCACCCCACTGTTGTTCTGCCCGTAGATCACCAGTACTGGGTTGCAGTTACTCCAGGGATCTGTCTGCCCGCTGCATTGGTGGTATTTATGGGTTCCAGGTGTTAAAGTCTGGGGACCTGTCTGTCACCTCCATAATAAGGAGTAGTCTCTGAGGTGTGGGCAGAGCAGTTTTTATCCTATACATTTTTAGACTTCGATGTGTGAGGTGTTGGGCAGCTCCACCTGTCAGCTGTGATTAGTTTGTCCTTAGTGTCTGGCAGTCCTTCCTGTTGGTTCACCTATCCTGTCCAACCTCAGCAGTAGGGGTTTAGAGGAGTCATCTGGTATATACAAGGGCAAATTATATTGTAATCAATGGTGAAGAGTGAGTGAGGAGGAAGGGGTTAGAGTAAGGAATGTAAGAATAGGATAAAGTAGAAAATAGAATCAAGTAGAATAAGAGTTTGAGTGTAATTAGGTAATATATAATAAGGATTAGAGATAGTGAAAATAAAGGAGAATTCTAGTAGCCAAGTAGAATATTTAGGTATAGTGATAGGAAATGGGTTTAATACAAGGCACTAGCAGACAGTTTTACTAGGAGTCCGACAGACAAAACAGAACACAGACAAACTCTCACATGTGCACACCCAAGAGGAGAGGAAGAGAGGAAGAGAGAAAAAATAAAAAGGAACGTTAAGGATTGCTTAATTGGGAATGAGTAAAATTTCCTTGTTGGAAAAGAGCTGATTTCCCTTGTGGCTTTGGATGTTTCCTTGCTGGGTTTCTTTGTTTGTTTCTTCTTTGTTTGAGGCTTGCTTAGAAGAGATGTGGAAGCTGCTGCAAAGCTCTGGTTCAAGCCTGCTCCCCTGCCCGCTCTGTTTCCTACTTTGCTAAGGAGGCAGATTAGGATGGAGGTTCAGGGAGGGGCTGGCCTCTGCTAGTTGCTGGGAGAAGGCTCTTCTAGTCTGGGGGTTAGGGGTGTGGCCCAGGGCACTTACCCAGTGTTCACTAGGGTCTTAGGCTTGATCCCCTGAACTGCAAAAGAAAAAAAAGGAGAGAATGGAGGAGATAGGAAAGAGAAAGAGCATGCAAAAGGGTTTAAAAAACCCTACAAATATACAAGTACAGAGCAGCAGCAACAAAACAAAGAAACATGCAGAATAAAAAGGCAAAGAGAAAAAATATATATAGCAACCATAAAAAACTCTTGCATTTGGCCTCTGCCGCCCTCTTGGTTCTGTGTGGATACTTTCAGCCATTTAAGGTCCACTTATTACAGTAGGTTCTTGAGCACGTTCCAAGTATTCTCGCTTGCTCAGAAACCTATAGCAAAGATGTCAGTTTGTAGCCCCGATGCTATGGTCTCCTGCAGCAAGACCCTGGCCTGGAGTCTCCCTCTGTCTTAGTGGGCACTGAGTGCCAGGACCCAGGTGCAGGGTCCATCCCAAAGTATGCACAGGACTCCATGCTGTCCACAGATAAGGCTGGGTTGATCTGTAGCTTGCAAACCTGGTGTATTCCTCAGAGTTTTATGTGCAATGTGCAGCCACAGTCTGTGTGTATTCCCACCCCCTTTTTATGTTCTCTTTTCAGTTACCCCATGAGTATTCTGCACTCACCTCCCTGGGCTTTGTGCACTCACCTCTACTGCCAGGCACGCGGTGGAACAGGGGTTGGGAGGGACAGGGATGTGGATGCGGTTGTTCTTCTCTGTCCTGTGTGTTTCTGTGGATAGTGATCTCAGTGTCTGTGAAGTTAGTCTCAGGTTGCTGATTATAAGATTTTTCGGGTCTTCCAAAGTTTCTGACAGTTTATGGAGTGTGGTCTGCAATGCTATTGTTCTCACATCTCTAATTTGTTGCTTTTCTTTTTTTCATTTTCAGCCTGGGTGTTTATAGGTGGCCTTGTAGGTATTATTGAGTGTTTCTTTCTTTAGTTCCTACCTCCCATGAAGATATTCTGGGATGTGGAATGCTGCTCAGTTTGGAGCTCCCTGAGATGAGTTAGAGACAGGCTTGTCTAAGGGTCCTTACTTTGTTGCCATCTTCCTCCAAATCTAGCACTTTTAAATATATTGTGATAACCAACTCATGATCAGTAACTCCTTTGTTAATGAAAAGAATGTCTCTATGTCAAACTTCCATTTCAGAAAGCAGAGGTCAAAATAATAAGAGTCCTATGGAAGAGGAGCCTAGGTTAAGAAAATGTGCAGGCAGCTTAAGGCTGAAGGAGCAGAAAAATATATCAAATCCAAGAAAAAGATCTGAAAGAAATGGCTGGGGCTTAGGTAAGGACAGGGTTAGGGGATTCACAGAAAGAAGATGATGTGTTCAGCCAGACCAGCCCCCTGTGAGTTATCTTCAGGGGGAGAGAGGACTGTGGGATTCAGGAGGATATGCAATTCTGGGGTCTGCATTATTCTGCTTAGGTTTTAAAATGGTCAACAGGAAATGAAATCTCCATTATAGGAGATGAAGAATGTACTATCAAGGTATGAAACTGAGGACACAAAGTTGTGTCCTGTTAAATGTTTGTGAAACTATTTTAGGAAACTCTTTCTTTTGTCTCACCTGGATTGCAGGAACAACCTCCTAATTGGTCCCCTAACTGGCCTGAGTAGTTTTTCTGAAACTTATATCTATTCATGTTTTCCTAATGAAACTTTTGAACTGTCCTCCAGCTGCCATTAAGATCAAGATCAAACCGGGCATGATGGCACATGCCTGTAATCCCAGTATTTGGGAGGCTGAGGCAGGAGGATTGCAGGTTTGAGACCAGCCTCAACAAATTAACGAGACCCTGTTTCAAAATTAAAAAAAATTAAAAAGGACTGGGGGTGTATCTCAGAGGTAGAATGTCCATGGGTCCAATCCCCACCACCACACAAAAAATAAAAAAGGTTGAGATAAAGTCCTTGGGAGGACGTGGCCCTGGTCTCCCAATTCAATCTCACTTTTGCCACCATTTCCCCTACACTCTCTCCCCCCAGCTTCCTTCAGTTCTTTGAAGAGGGAGCCCAGCCCTTTGTTTCTACCCCTTTCTACCCCTCAGACACTCTCTCTCCCACTCTTTCTTCTGCCCTCTTTTAGGTGTCAGCTTAGAACACTTTTCTCCAGGAGCTTTTCTGTCGACGTCTCTGGTGGGGGTAGAGGTAGCCCAGGCATGCTGTTCTCATCTTCCACTAGGTCAGGATTGCCTTGGCAGGTCTTGTACCTCGCCGTGTCTCCTACACCTGGCATCATTCTGGCACAGATTAGGTGCTCAATAAAGAGGCTGCAACTGGATAATAAGATGGATGGATGAATAAAATAAGCTTTTCCTTATCTGATAAGAGAAAGGATGAAGAGAAGAGTTAGGAAAAAAGTATGGTTGAAAATGAAGAAAAGAAACTTTTCCTTATTTTTTCATCTACAGTTTTCATAAAAAAGGGAAAAACATTGAAAACATTGTTTACTGGTTAGACACATTTAAAAAATTGACACTTATGAAAACTTGCTGCGATGTGTCCCTGTTACCTTTTTTCTATTATGGGCTCTTTTACAAAGGGATTTGCTATAAATGGATATGATCCCAAGATATCATTATATAGAACTTGACATAAATGTATTTGCAGTTGGTAATGTGGGTAATATTCAGGATACATAATTATTGAATTTCCAACATAGATAATATGTGTATGTGTGTGTGCGCGCGCGCGCGCACACACACACACACACACACACACACAGAGTATGTATGCTTACCTGGGACATCTTCACCAGTAGAAAAATCTAATACTAGAAAGTTAGAGGCCCAATGTTTGGTCTTGTTCATATCATTACCTATGCAGCTAACATTAGGACATTAAACTTTCTATATTTAATTGCCTTTAAGTAAATGCATCATTATTAAAATGGACTGGTGCCTTTCTGACATCTAACACTGTGTAAAGATACCATGTCATAATATATATGTGTCAATCTTGTAAACATCTCTAAAAATGTGTATGGTAAGAAGTACAATAGGAAGGGCAATAGCTCAGGAGTTAGGAGGCCAGTATCTAATATGATTCATACTATAATCTATCTATATTTCCTCTTTCTCTCTTATCAAGCAAAATAAAATATAAAATAAGGAGGTTATACTGGAAGTCATTTTGAGGTTTCTTTTAGTGCTTCTATTCTATCAATCTAGGAAAACCAAAATAAATATTCTATACATAATCCTACAAAATTTCTAAAAGAATGCCAACACTGTTTAACCCATCCTTCCATTTCATGGGTTGCTGTGGTTCAGTGGCTGTTACAAGCAGTGTTGTCTTTCCTTCTTTTTCCATCTCAGTTGTTTTGTGATTGTCCTAGATGTGAGCCTTCTACTTTGATAAATCCGTAGTGTCTTAAAACCAAATGTTAAAAGTCTATACAGGAACCCGTGCTAGCTAAAAGCTCCTTTGTGTTTTGCTCTACAGATATCCAAGATGCTTTTAGTAATTGTGCTCTGTAGAGCTCAGCAGCTGTTATGTTACCTGAAAGGATTTTTCTTGTCTCTTGGCTTTTAAGTTGGTGTTCAGAATACCTTTTCCCCTGTGCTCAGCCTGCAGGGAAGACAGTTTTCTGTTCTCCTGATGCTAAGCAAAAAAAAATAAATAAATAAAAAATAAAAAAAGCCAAGTTCAATTAAACAGCTTGGAAGATCTAATTGAATGGTGAATATTAACATCTTTCAAAGATAGACCACCTGCCTTATGGCAATTTGTGGCTTTCTGTTCTTGTGCAATCCAAGGGCTAGATATCTGGCAAAACAAAAAAAGAATTTGGAAAGTAGGGATGAAACATGATTCCTCTTCAGGAGGAAAAATCACTTCATTTGAGTGGCTCCTTCATTTCACTGCTTCATTTGAACTTCCAAGGAGAGAAATGTGGAGTGGTTTGTCCACAATTGTACCTTCCCCGATTAGTGTATTAAATAGGCTCTTTTGTGTGTGCATGCAGTCTTGTTCTGACTATTAATCACTACTTGGAATATTTGTTCTTAGCTTTCTACAAATTGATAAACATAGCTATAGGGAAATCTATGTGGAAATTGTGTTTTCCAAAGGTTTGGCAGTTTCTCTTTAATTAGTCCTTGGGGTGTCTCAGGTTTTGCTAATTTTCATTTAATTAGATGGAAAAAATTCTGGCAGCAAGAGTAACTTTGTGCAGCCCCATAAATCAGAAGATACTATCACTCAAGCATCCAACAATCCTGTATAACTTAATCACTTCAGTTCAGAGAAGGAGTCTTAAAGTATAATTGAAACATAAAGTATAATTCAAACATAGAAACAAAAGTGGCTATTAGAAGGTAAAACAACACAAAAAAAATCCCTGGATGTGTTGTTGCTTGCTGCTTCCACACTGCTGCTACAGGCAAACACGAAGGAAGAAATGACGCTACTGAGCTGATGGAAACAGATTTCAGAAGCAATTATAACCAAGCTGTGGTTAAAGGAACAGACCGGAAAATAATTTAAAAAATTTTTCAGAATGACTTGTGTGTTTTTTCACACAATCAGAAACAATAACAGGTTCCAGGAAGATTTCATGTTAAAAGTGACGCTCGACTTGGGTATTTACAAAGAGCTATTGGATTGAAAGGCTCTGAACCCTTTTAGATGACGTTATCTACAGAGTCAGTACAGCATCAGAGTTAAGAATCTGGACTCCAGAGTCAGACAGACATGGCTGATATCAAATCTTGCCTCCACTGACCTTGGCTGAGTTACTTGACAATTTTGTGACATAATTATCTTGTTTGTAAAATAGGATAATAATAAGCCCTTAATCAGAGAGTTGTTTTGAGGAATTAAGAAACGCTTGTAAGGCACTTAGTCAGTATTCAAAAGTATGTGTCAACAAATGATGTCTATTATTGCTGTTATAATTAACAAGATGTTCTGGGCATGAACTCCATCTAGTTCCAGAACATTTGGTCACAGATTGAGTATATCCAAATACTGTAGTTCGTTATACTCCAGAACTGTCTTTTCTTTTGCATTTCCAAATAATTTAATCAAAGTGGTACTTTCCAAATATGACTACAACAACATTTCTCATCCTACATGTTGTGTGACAATGTGACCTTGCCAGTTCCCCCATAAATGCTGGGGTTCGTGTTTTTTCCCCTGTGAATCTGGGTGGGTTTGTAACTGCTCCAACCAATAGAGGATGGTGGGTGTGACACTATGTGACCTAGCCTTTGCTAGGTCAGAAAAGGCATGGCTAGCTGGAATCATCATGCTGGGAGTCTTCTGTCTCTTCTGAGGTTGCCATGCTGTGATGAAAGCAGGTCACAAGGAGAAGCCTTGCACCTTGTGTAGGTGCTCTAGTCAGCAGTCTTAACCTCTGAGACATTTCTGCTCAAGCACCAAACGTGTGAGTGACCAAATCCTCCAATAATTCCAGCCCTAGGTATTGAATTACTCTAGCCTTAGTCTTCTCATCTGAAACCCCAGTCCTCATGGGACTGAAACCAGCCTCCATGTGCCCTTTCCAAATTGCTGACCAATCTGCAAATATAATGGTTGTTTGAGTCCACTAAGTGTTGGGGTAATTTGTTATACAACAAAGATAACTGGATTAGAAATTCTTCCTTGTCTAGCCACTTCTCCACTTTCCAATTTAATCAGTCAGTCAGCATTTCCATGTTCCTTTTTATGCAAAACACCATGAGAGGACAGGTATAAGCCAACACAGATAAACAGAAAATATACACAAGATAAAGAACATTATAGGACTCATATGGTAAAGGCTGCATAGCACAGGGTAACCAGGCATGGTCATGGTGTAGACTCAGAGGCTGAGGTAATCTAGAAGACTTTGTGGTACAGAGGCTTACACAGGGCCTTGAAGGAAGGTGGGTCTTGGATAACTAGAAAAGAAAGAAGAGAGAATTCCTGACAAAATGGGAAAAAAGATTTTAGAAAATGAAATGTGGGCATTGTATCTTAAAATTAATCCATTTAGAGTCATATTTATCTTGCCAGAAAAATACTATTTATTAGGAGGAATAGTTTTCAATATGCCCCTAATGCTAAAAGAATTTACTTTATACTTAAACTTTATATGGGTTGAATTATATTGATGATATCTTAAGTTGGATTAATTCTGATAATATTAATGAGCCAATCTGCCTCCTCTAAAAACATAATTTTCAACTAGAACATCCCAGAATTTTCAACAACTTCTAAAGACTATAATGTCTTTTAAAATCAGCATCCATCATTTCAAAGCTACACATCAGTAGTTTTTAGAAGTATTAAATCATGTAGTATAATGGGAAGTTCTTTGCTTTTCTAGGAAATATATTTAGATGAATTCTCAAATTTTGATGACAGGCTATAGAACAGATATATAACTTAAAGTGTACTCTAACGAACATATAAGTACAGGATTCATACCTTCCCCCCAAGCAAAAAGAAATTGCTAACCCAGGCTTTTGTATTCTTAAGGTTCCCATGACAACTTCTCATTAAGTCCCATTGAAATACATGGACTCTAGTTTTAACTATAATTTTTACATTTATAATTTTAGATTTTTCACTATCTGCTTGAACATAATTCACTGTCAGAGTGTGTCACTTCTTAAGTAGTAAATTCTACTGAATACCTCAATTTCTTGCTCTTGCTTACATTGGGGCCATCTGACCTCTTAAATTCTACCTTTTGGTCTTAGTCCTGCATTTTAGGGTAATGCAGATAATTTGACTCCCTCTTCTACAGGAAAAGCATTTAACTGCTGAAGGGCAGTACCCATACAAACCTATGCACCTTCTCTTGGCTAACAATCCCATGTTTTCTCATGTGACCACCTTTCCAGACACTTCTTTATCCTGATTGTTACTTCTAAATTGTTTTCAAAATGTCTTTCTTAAAATGTTGCCCATAACAAATGTAATGTTATAGCAAATTAATGTTGGGGCAATGCCTTAATTATCAGATAGTAAATATTTAGCTTGATTACAATCTAACCACTGGTAATGAAATTTTTAATGCTGAAAAAAGAGTTCTATGAAAATTTGGTGGCAAAAAAAGTGTCAGTCAGCTTGGATTCCAGAAGGACATCCCAAAGTATAGTGGAAATCCTTAATCTCTTCTTCTCAAGGTATCTTTGAAACTCTAGCATCACTCTAGATATTAGGAAGATTTTATTGAGTGGTTCTGTGGCTGATATGAGTCAACTGGCCCCTTCTTGATCTAGAACTTTCTTCTTCATGTAACTTAAGTCTTCATTGTGTATCTGTGACCTGTGCTATACTAGGCTCTCACAATTGACAGTGTTAAGTTTGATTATCCCAGGGTTGTAACCCCTAGCCACATATGGCTATTTAAATTTGAAATTAAGTTAAAAATTAGTTTATCACTTGTACAATCCACATTTAAATGTTCTACTGTCCCATGTGACTAAAGATTATTGCACTGGATGCTACAAATATAGAATATTTCCTTCATTGCTGACAATTTATTCTTACCACCTAGATAAAAATGTAGGATGTGTGAGGATTTTTTAATATTTTAAATGGAGAGTAATGTGCTAAAAATAGATATGGGCATAAATTAAAAGCATTAACTACTTTATTATTTTATATAATGCTTAGTTCAATGTTTTTGTGGGTTTAATGAAATTTTAAAGATGCTTATTAAGCTCAAATGAGAATGTTTGTAAAGTATGTAGCACAGTGTCTGACACACACAAGCTGTCAACATAAGCATAAGGCATCATTGCTATTATTGTTTATAAAAATACAATATTTAGCCCCAAAGTACTAATTACAGAATGTGTGCATAAACACAATATAACACCTCATTAAATAAATTGGACTTGATAAGAAGCAAGCAGATAGAAATCTCATTCTTTCCCATTCCTCCCTTTAAACTCATTCTGCTGCATTTTTTCTTTCTTTCTCTTGAGTGAAATCTCAGGGAGACTCCATAGTTTTTATTTCATATTAATGGATCACTTCAAAATAGTAAAACAGGTTTTAATCTCATGTCTCATTCATCCCATCTCAGTTTGGCTAAAGGTCTGCAGTGGAAAGACGGGCTTGGGCTTGGTGTTTTTTGCCTTTCTTCCAGTTCTTGTACTCCTTCCTGTGTTATTGCTCCCTCTGGGTTCTCTGGGATTGGGGAAGGAAAGGATGGGTGGGAGAAATATGCGCTCTGGAAAGGTCTTTCCTAGCCCTCTTGTTTCTCCACTTCTACCAAGACAGTTGTGCTGACACTGGTGCATGTTGAAGTTTTATGAGTACCTAGGAAAGCTCTATAGATGTGGCTTGTCCATCTGCATATCCTTGATATAGGTGACATCTTCTACAATTAGCTTTATAGTTTTCTCCTCAGCCTCTGACTTCCACTGGTTCATGCTGCTGAGATTGTCTCTGTGAATCTCTCTCCACCCTTCCAGGTGGGCTTCTTATCAGAATCCTTATAAAGATGATTAAAGTTCAACACCCTTCCATATAATCTACATTTGGTTCTCAGAGTATTTACACTTTTGATCCACCATTGGTGGGAGTACAGTTAACTTCATGGTAGCCATTTTTCCTCACTCTGTTCTCAAGGGTATTGAATTAGGCTCTCATGTTTACTCTGTGTGTGTGTGTGTGTGTGTGTGTGTGTGTGTGTGTGTGTGTGTTTGGGTTATATGCAATAGCCTGTGCCACCTAAATTTCAGGAGACCAAGGTGTAGCTCTGCAGGTAGGACTCTGAAGCCCTCTTCTTTAGGTTTGGTTGGGAGGGCAGTAGAAGCCCTTCCTCCCCCATACTATTATGTATCAAAGGAGTGCATATTCTACTGACAGGTCTTTCCAACAAAATCTTCACTGCTCACATATTTAAAGTAGACCTGATGAGAGCCAAGCTCCACCTTTATGTGCGTCAGGGGCTCAGGTAGCAAGAGTACAGTGTCCGTGATCTGGATTATTCATCTCCACCCAACTGGTTTGGGTCTAATGGTACTCAGCATTTGTGCTTCTGCTAAAATTGTAAGACAACAGGAAAATCCATGTAATGTTCTAATTATTCTCATGGAACTCATAAGTGGAAAAAGTGGCAAGCGGTCAGTTTTTAAGAGGCGTCACTTTGAGCTTAAGGTACACTGTTGACATAGGTCTTCAGGTAGTTAGACAAGGAAGGGAGCAAAGGGCGTGTTTAAAGAAGGTTGGAGACACTGAATTGTGGCAAATGGGAAGCTAGTGGGTTTCTAGGTAGCTGAAGACTTTTCCCATGTTTTTAGCTTTTTCTGTATTAGCCTGGGTTTTACAACAGCTGCCCCTGATCTCTGGCTTTTCATTTTCAGGATTGGTTTGGACATTCATCTCCATTTCACGGATCACACTGGGTATTAAAAGAAATGTTGATCCAGTAACAAAGAAGAATGGCTTATTCTGCTCTTTGGACATAACATAGCTTCCAAGTTTAGAAGTTCTGTTAGAACTACTTTAAAGCAGCACTTACTGTTTCCCAGTGTGAGGGAACAAGGCCATGCCCCACTGCCCCTGATTGATCATTTTCTTATTTCCTAGAAATACAGCCTGGGAGTTAGGTGATTTATAAAAGGGTTTTTTTATTTTGAAGCGTATGATTCCCTTAAGCATTCCTAAGAGTATTTCAAGATGTAATTGGTTAAAATCATTCATTTAGAATATGTGTATTTTTGAATGTATTCATTTACATATTAATACAAATAAAATCTAGATCCTTTCCTAAAATCAGGTTCTATTATGGAGAAGGGAGTCTATAGATGTGCTAGCATTACATAGCCCTTGGAGACTAAGAATAAGAAAGATATTTTATACACTTCATAGTTTTCCTATGGCTATGCCTATCCATGAACTTGGAAGAAGTTTTTCTCACTAATCAGTCATGGGGAAGACAAAAATTTATGTAAGGAAAATCATAGGATGTTTATTTGTGTGTGAATTGATCTTGATATATATTAGACTCACTTTTCTTTGATCATATTCAATACCTGGATCATATATATTCAGTGATATAATATAGCCTGAATAAATGAGAAGAGGAACTATGAAGAGAAAACATATCTACTGAGTCCTTAATATGTACTAGGCATTATGCTACATACTTTCCATAGACTTTTTCACTGATGCCCTTTCACAGATAAGGAGGCAGAGGCCAAAGAAGTAATGTAGCCTGCCCAAAGTTATACACCTAAAGCCAGTATTATGGGATTACATGGTCTGACTCTAAATCCAGTAGCTTAACAACAACTGAAGGAAAAGAACATTCATTGGGTGTATATCATGTGAGTTGCATGTGTTATCTAATTAAAATAAACACAGAACAAAGTCCTTTCTCTTCAAGAATTTGCAGGCAATGTTTATAGTTTCAAGAATGACTTAGGAGCCATTGAATTACAGAGCTCCATTTGGCTTCTGAGCAAACTAAACTTTGAATTTTGGAAGGCCCTGCTGGAAAGCAGCTCCCAGAGATGGCCCTGGAGTGACCTTGATAAGATTGACCTAGAATTAGTTCCATTGCTCAAATGTATGCAAATTAAAGCTACTTTTTATGGTTTTATTTCTTTGCCTATAAAATGGGACCAATGCTCAGTGACATGTAATGGTTAGTAAAATTTCTCTCTCCATATATACATAATATATATATAATATATATATATTATATATGTATATATAACATATTATATATATATTTGTTAGCTTATAAATATATACATTTATATATATTTGGTAGCTTATAAAAGCACTGTGCATGTGCAATTTCAATAGTAGGATAGAGATAATTAAATGAGGTAATTGTTACATTTCTGCTTCTTAGTACATGTTATGTTTATCTAGACGCCTTAGACAGATTATCATATCCTTTGTCAAATTAGATGCTCAATGTATGTTGATAAATTGATTAAAAGATTGAACAAGGACCACTGAGAGGTTACTGTTGAAGAAAATTAAGCCATAATCCTGCTCCAATAGTTCAATAAATGTATTTTGACAGGCCATTTGAATAACATACTACGTTAAGTGCTAGGTTGCTTTGCAGTAGCATAGAGGTGGTGTCCGCACCTTTAGACTTTAGCAGAGCTCATCCAGAAAATTCTTTCCAGAGCTGACATTCCTGTCTCCACCTCAGGAAGTGATTTGGTTCTGGGTTGAGCTCAGCCATCCTTCCTTCCAGCTTCCACTCAGCTCCAGAAGCTCACAGTAATATATCTCGGTGGGCTCTCCAGCATGTGCAGAGACCCAGATGTTTCCCAGAGTCCCAGCAACACTGCTCACCAAAAACCAAGTCTGATTTACCAAAATCAAGATTTAGGGATACTTTTAGCTCCTGGCTTAAAAAATAAAATCCACCCCTCAGGTAACACTGGTAGCTAAGATTTTCATTCCTTTTTCCTAGAGAAGAAGCATCTTCTGAGATTGTATCTTTTTGTATATTTGGGACGGGAGGGAATGGGGGTAATTCCAGCCTCAAAATGGCTATGGTTGTGAATGATTATGGAGATTATTGCCAGGAATTTGTGACACACTCCCACCACTCTCCAGTTCTTTGTGGCTGAACTTCAATGACAGGCACGATCCCCACTGAGATTCTGTGCCAGGGCCCTAGGACTTCATCATTCAAGAGACTTTCAGACCATGAACTAAAATCAGATGCTGCCTACTGGATCAGTAACTGGTTTCTGTCTGTCTTCTCTGCAGCAAATCCTGCTGGCTTTGTGCTTGCTGCCTTCTGAGGGCTCTGCTAACCTAACACATTATTTGGGCAGAGAAATGTCAGGGCTTGGTAGCCATGGGCATTCAGAAACAACTAACTGGTACTAGACCCTTGACTTCCAGTCTGTAATGGATCATTATACACTCTACAATAAAGCCCAAGTTGGGAACGATAAATTTGAACTTTTAAAATGAAAGTTATTCACACAGGTTTTGAAAGAGGAAAGTGTTTAGCAGCTACTGACTGGCGTCTCAGAGAGGAAGCCAAATGCTTGCTGAGTGTGCTGATTTCCACTGTGGTTCCTTGGCATTTGCCTCTTGTGCCTCCTCTGATGTGCAAACCTAGCTGTAATAGCATAATATTGATTGCAGGCTTCTTATACCCTTAGGAGTGGACGCTTCCATTCATTTGCTGGTTTTGCAAGCCTGCAATTACAATGCTTTGACATTTGAGTAAAGGTAAAGGCTGCAGCAGGAATTATATGTTGATGATTTTCCACGATCTAAATATTTAATATTCTAACTATGTTTCCATGCGTGAATGAGATTACATAATACAACTACTACTTTAAAATCTTCAGGTAATGTTATAAAATTCCCTTCATTTTCTTCTAGGCTAAGTCAGTTAAATTCTCATATTTAATAGAGTCTAATTCTAAGAGTGCTGGAACTTTTTGATGTTTACCCCTCATTCAGAAGAGAGGCAACATTGCATAGTAATTAGGAATGTGAACTCTACACTTGGGTTTGGATCTTGGCTTTACTGCTTTGTGTTAGTTAGCTTTTTGCCACTGTGACAAATGCCCAAGAAAAAACAACTTAGAGGAAGAAAGATTTATTTTGGTTGACAGTTTCAGATATTTCAGTTCATGGTCAGCTGGCTCCATTCTTTGGGCCAAAGGTGGTAAGAGAGTAGATAAAATTTAAGAGGGACTCTTGTATGGGATATTATGAGTGAGGTGAATTTTCAACTTAATATGAAGAGAAATTACAAAGAGACAGAAGATCATGGTGGAAGGGTGGGCAGAGAAAAGCTGTTTGGCTCATGGAAGCAGGAGAGAGAGAGGGAAGAAAGAGAGAGAGAGAGAGAGAGACAGAAAGACAGAGAGAGAGAGAGAAGAGGGGAGGGAAGGAGGGGAGGGGAGGGGAGGGCAGGGAGAGGGGAGAGAGGTAGGAGACAGAGAAAGGGGCTGGGGACAAGAATACCCTTTAAGGGCAGGCCCACAGTGACCTTCTTCCTCCAAGGGGACCCGAGAGTCCTCCCTCCTACAGTTTCTACCACGTCCATTACTGGCCATTCAGCTATTGATGAATTAATCTACTAATGAGATCAGAGCCCTCATGATCCAATCACTCCCCAAAGCCCTACCTCTGAATATTGCTGCATTAGAACCAAGTCTTCAACAAATGAGTGTTTAGGGGATATTTCATATCCAAACTAAAACATACTCAATACTACTCAATAAAATGGTACTTACTGAGCCCCAGTACCTCCCAGAATCCATTTGTTCTGCACATACTTGTTGAACACCTTCTATGTGCCAGGAAATTTGCTAACCATACAGAATACAAAGTTAACAAGAGTAACACAAATTCCTCTCTGGAATTTACAGTCTTGTATAGGGATATTGTTTCTTGATTACCAGTTCACTTAGCTTTATCTAAATTTGGTAGTGAATTTAGATTTGTTGAATTATTTTGTCTCTGGTATTTGATAACAGAATAAAGTGCTTGGAATGAATGAATATGAACATACTCATTAATTTATTATGCAATGGGTTGGGTAAAGTAATGTATAAACATTTAAACTAAAAGGAACATAAATGATATTATAGGTGAGCATTATAGGTAAGAGTAAATAAAATTTAAGAGAGACTTGTATGGAATGTTATGAGTGAATTGAGTGATCAGTTTTATATACAGAGAAATTATGAAGAAAGTATTCTAGAGATTTGAAGTCTATGTTATCTTGGCAAAAATTAAAAGCAAATAGTCTTTTGATCTTGTGAGGTTGAAACTAAAAGAGAACTGGGGAACTGAAGAAGATAGTCTAAAAGTAAAACTTTTTATTTTAAGCAATGTATTTGAAAATAATGGAATAGAAATTCATGTTTGAAGAAGAAAGATAAGAAAAAGATAAGAAAAAGTAACCTTTTCTTAAAATCAGTTGCTTCACAAATTTGAAAAGTTAAAAAGAATAATTTAAACATTCATACAATTCTTTGAGTTTTATTGTATTTTAAGTTAAAAAATATCTCTGCTCTTTTCCCAAATCTGGTCTCTGTCAAGGAAGTTGAAAGGTATAAAGTTGATCTCTGAGCTCTCAGACATTGATTCATTTTATTAAGTATATGCAAATTTTAAAGTACAGAGGTAGAAGTCATAATTTTAAAAATCAAATGATAGTCTTTACAGGGACTTATTAAAATAATTCTAATGCTGATTGCATTTTAAGGTCACTTTAAATGAATCAAAGAACTTGCTATTTAAAAAAACACTCCAAAGTGAATTCTATTAACAAGTTAAAATACTTTTAAGTGAAAAAATTTATATTTTATAAGATTTAGAGAAGTAAACCACTCCATTATTTTGAGCATTCCTTGGAGAATGGTGAATGTAAATTGCAAGCACTTGTTTGATGGGCCTTTTTTTCTAGAAGCACTCTCCTCTCTTACTTCTAGGGACTCTTCTGGTGGAGAAAGAGCCAAGAAGTTTCAAATCTTGGGGCTGAGGGGCTTAGGGCTCCTTCCCTTCCTTCTCCTCCTCATCCTTCTTCTTTGCATGGACATGCAGACCTCACTAATTAGACTGCCTCTCAAGAGGGGAAAGGCTGCATCTTCCCAGGTATCAATTACAAAGCCAGGCTAAAACTGTGGCCTCTGCTGAACCCCATTAATTCTCCCAGCTGCTTAGGGATCATCAGTCAAAAAAGAAATCAGATCATGACACCGATTTGTAAACAGTTGTCAGTGGGGAACAGAGACGGTGATGTGATTGTTGAACAGGTTGGTGCCATAGGATTATGTGTGCTCTAAGTGTAATGAGATATGCACAGTGCAGAATTAAGAGAAACAAGGTCAAAAATACTCTGTTGATACTTTGAGAGCCTGGGGGATAACTGGTTATGTGCTGTTTGGGGCATTTAAATAGCTATTGAAGCACAATTACAGAGTATTTCTGTACGCTTTTTTTATTAGGTGTGGAAGGGGCTAAGTTTGTGTTATTCTCTAAAGTAATAGTAAAAGACTAAAAATGAGCTGTATCCTGCTGGCTGAACAGAACATTTTTGAAACATCTTGAGAACCTCTACAAAGAATTTTGTAACTAGCAGAGATTATACAGAGAGAGCCTCTAGTGAAGATTAATTTCAAGATGTTCTTGAATGGATTTTTGAAGTGATTACATGCTGGTAAATGTACAAGTGAAAATTGTCTGTTCAAGTACCATTTCAGCTACCTTCACTGAAATACCAAGTAAGAGCTGTGTACAAATTAGACATAAATGCCTGTTTTATAGCCATGTGGCCTACCTCCAAACCCTGATGAATAACTGGGAATACTCCAAACAAGTAACATTTTAAAAAAGAAATGTGGAAGAATGTTTCCATACTGGAAATAAATGAAGAATAGAACAAAATAATTCACTCATAATAAAAATAGACATGATAATTTATAGATGATATTAAGAATCTCTCAATTTTGTTGGTTCTTGGGTCTTCAGATTGCATTACAAAATGCCATGAGCCATTTCAGAGAGACTTAGAGCATAAGTATTCTTGAATGAACTGGCACATGATCAAAGTATAGGAAGTTTTTTACTTTTGGCTCAATATTTAAGAGTATTAGCTATGGAATGAGGAAGGCTTCATGAAGGAAACTGGGACTGTATTATTTTTGGCAATGGAGTTTGAACAGTGTTGAAAAGAATATACCAACTCTTAGCCCTTTGCCCAGGGTTCTAGGTTTGCAATGTAGTCCCAATATACTTCTCCAATTCTTGTCTACCTGCATGTATTCTGCACCCTTAATGTGTCATACTCTGTATTCAAAGGGATTATTATTATTATATACCGCATAACCCTCACCTCCATGTATTACTTATATACAGTCTCTTGTCTATAGGCCCCACCTGCTCTTCCAGACAAAACCCAAATGCTCTCCTACCATAAATCCTTGATGGATCATCTCCAGCTACTTCTGGTGGCTTAGTACTTCCTACCTTGTTTTATAGTTATTTGTGGGCACACATTATCTACTTGCAGCAGACTTCCTGAGGGGAGAGTCTTTTCTCTGACATTTCCATCCTCTATAGTAACTATAATAACAACCATTACATAAAGAAAGCTCTTGATAAATATTTATTAAATGGGTGCTTGAATTATAAATTAAAAGTTTTCTTACCAAAATGATTTGGGGGAAAATGCAATTTTTTTTCATTAGTTCTTAACTGAATTAGTTATTTCTTGATTTGAAGTAAATTAGGACAAAACTTAGCCATTTAAAGCAATACACATTTATTATCTGGCTGTTTCTTTGAATTAGGAATGCTGGAACAGCTCAGCTGGCTCCTCTGAGTCAGAGTACCTTACAGGCTTGGATCTAAGTGTCATGGAGGACTGCGGCCTCCTCTGAAGGCTTGACTGGAGAAGGCTGATAGATCAAGGGTCTCAGTTCCTTGCTGTCTGTTGGCTAGAGACTCCTCAGCTTGATGCCACATCAGTTTCTCCACTACAACAGCTCGTGTCATCAAAGCACACAAACGAGCCGGGCATGGTGGCACACGCTTGTAATCCCAGTACTTGGGAAGCGGAGACTGGAGGATCTGGGTTCGCAGCCAGCCTCAGCTACTTAGTGAGGCCCTCCACAACTTCGTGAGACCTGGTTTCAAAATAAAGGATAAAAAATAGGGCCGGGGGTGTAGCTCGGAGATAGAATGCCCCTGGGTTCAACCCCTGGTACCGAAAAAAAAACAAAACAAAAAACAAAACAAAGCACACAAACAGAGAAGAGTCTGCTAGCAAGACACGTATTCTACAGGGTAGAAGTAAGGCATAGGTCCCACACACATTCAAGTGCAGAGTATTACACAAAGGCATAAATACCATTTGGTATTTATGGGGGAGTATCTTAGACAGTGTCTACCAAAGCATTGACTGTGACTCCTAGAAAACCCCTTAAATAATTCCTCTTTATTATAACCAACCCTATCACACATTTAAAATTTTCTTTATACATCTTATTCTTTACAAATCATTTGTAACTTCCTCAAACCCTTTGCAACATGCTTAACCCTCTGATTTTTGTTTTCACCTTTCTTTGTCTCTGTGGGATAACTCAGTCATTTAGAACAAAAATACCATACAAAATTGTTTTTTTATTTTTACCTAAAAGCAGCATTTCCTCTGTTTTAACCTTCTTTTCTTTTCTTTTTTTTTTGTGGTACTGGGATTGAACCCAGAGGCGTTCTACCTCTGAGCTATACCTCCAGCCCTATTATTTATTTATTTATTTATTTTTTATTGGTACATTGTAATCATACATCTTGATGGGTTTCAGGGTGGTAGAAATATAGATGCACACATCAGTCAATTAGCCCTCCCCCAATTCCCACCCCCATTCCCTCCCTCTACCCTCCTTCTCATGCTCAGCATAGTAGTTGACTTTGATAAGTTTGTATGTGTACATCCTGTGCACTAGGGTCCTTCCCTCTTCCCCCCTCCCATCTCCCTCAATTAGGTTGCCTTCTTTACTCATCTGAAGTTCTCTCCATCTTTGTCTGGAGTCCCTCCTACACCCTATTCTTCCTAGCTTCAGCATATTAAGGAGAGCATCCAACTTTTCACTTTTTGTGACTGACTAATCTCACTTAGCATAATGTTCTCTAATTCCATCCATTTCCCTGCAAATGACATAATTTTGTTCTTCTTGATGGCTGCGTAAAATTCCATTGTGTACATATCCCATAGTTTTGTAATCCATTCATCTGTTGATGGACATCTGGCTGGTTCCATAGTTCGGTAATTGTGAATTGTGCAGCTATAAACAGAGATATGCATGCATTAGTCTGGTAGTTTGGCTTCCATTCTTTTGGGTAGATACCTAGAAGTGGTATTGCTGGGTCATATGGTAGGTTCATTCCCATTCTTTTGAGGTTCCTCCACACTGTTTTCCAAAGTGGTTGCACTAATTTGCAATCCCACCAACAGTGTATTAGAGTTCCTACTTCTCCATATCCTCACCAGCATTTGTTATTGTTTGTGTTTTTAATGATTGCCATTCTACTTGGGGTTAGATGAAATCTCATGGTAGTTTTGTTTTGCATCTCTCTGATTGCTAATGATGTTAAACATTTTTTTCATACATTTATTGGCCATTTGTATTTCTTCTTTTGTGAAGTGCCTATTTAGTTCACTTGCCCATTTTTTGATTGGGTTGTTTGTTTTTTTAGTGGTGAGTTTCTTGAGTTCTCTGTATGTTCTAGATGTTAGTCCCCTATCAGAGGAGTAGCTGGCAAAAATCGTCTCCCATTCTGTTGGCTCTCTGTTGAGGTTCTTGATAGTTTCCTTTGCTGGGCAGAAGCTCTTCAGTTTAATGCAATCCCATGTATTGGTCCTCTTTTAACTTCTTGTGCATTTGGGTTTTGTTGAGGAAGTTTTTGCCTGTGTTTATGTGTTGAAGAGTTGGACCTATGCCCTCTTCACGTAGCTGCAAGGTCTCTGGTCTAATTTCCAGGTCTTTGGTCCATCTTTAATTGACTCTTGTACAGGGTGAGAAAGTGGGGATTATTTCCATTTTTCTGCATGTGGTTAACCAATTTTGCCAACACCATTTGTTGAAGAGGCTATCTTTTTTCCAGTGTATGTTTTTGGCTCCTTTGTCAAAAAACAATTGGCTTTGAGTGTGCAGATTTGTTTGAGTCTTCTATTCTGCTCCATTGGTCTATGTGTCTGCTTTTGTGCCAATACCATGCTGTTTTTATTACTATGGCTCTGTAGTGTGGTTTGAATCAGGTATTGTGCTGCCTCCTGCATGGTTCTTGTTGCTGAGAACTACTTTTGCCATTTTGGTTTTTTTTTGTTGTTGTTGTTCCAAATGAATTTAAGGACTGATTTTTCTATGTCTGTGAAGAATGACCTAATGAACAGGATGTACATACACAGATATATCAAAGTCAACTACTATGCTGAGCATGAGAAGGAGGGAAGGGGAAGGGAATGGGGGTGGGAATAGGGGGAGGGCTAATGACTGATATGTGCAGTATACTTCTACTACCCTGAAACTCATCAAGATGTATGATTACAATGCATGAAAAAAAAAAAGAATGACCTTGGTAATTTAATGGGTATTGCATTGAATCTGTAGATCACTTTTGGAAGAATGGACATTTTGACAATTTACTAAAAATAGCTCAAACAATGACTTCGCATCCTCATTGAGATAATCTCTTGGTTGGACTTCTGGCCGCTGCATCTTAGCAGAGTCAGGGTCTAAACTTTTGTGATTTATAGCCTGTTAAAAAGACCATCTAAAGATTTCTTCTTCTTCCCTTCTAAGTCCCATTCTATCTAGCTCCCACAGATTAGGGGGAACATCCAATTTTTTACTCTTAGTGACTTACTAATGTCACTTAGCATGATGACAAAGAAGGTGACCTAACTGAGGGAGTTGGGAGGGGGGTGGAGGGAAACACACTATAG
>PVJS01023186.1:0-29839 GCA_004027185.1 Glis glis | reverse complement strand
GTATAGACAAGCCTGTGAACCAGCTCGGGCACACACACACACACACACACACACACACCCTTCTATAGACAAGCCTGTGAACCACCACCACGGGTACACACACACACACACACACACACACACACACACCCCTTTCCCAAACAAGGATCCCTTTATCGGCCGACGTTGGGTTACTACTCTGACTGTCCACCAGGGGGCAAGCGTGGCTTTCATTTGGGCTTTTTCCAATAGGACCGGCGACTGCCTGTGTGTCCGTCTTTGCGTTTATAAATATGATGCTTATACACGCAGGGAGCGCCTGCCCGCCGGCACTTGCAGTCTGTATCCACTGACTTCACGTGTGGTCAAACATGTTTTTGGGGGGGTTTTGTTTTGTTTTGTTTTTTGGTGGGTTTTTTTTTTTTTTTTTTTTGGTGGTAGTGGTACTGGGGATTGAACCCAGGGGCATTCAACCTCCTAGCTGTACTCCAAGCCCCATTCATTTATCATCTATCTATCTATCTATCTATCTATCATCTATCTATCATCTATCTGTCTGTCTGTCTGTCTGCCTGTCTGTCTATTGGCACTGGGGATTGATCCCAGGGACATTCTACCTCCAAGCTCCACCCCCAGCCCTATTTTTTATTCTTTATTTTGAAACAGGGTCTCACTAAGTTGCGGAGGGCCTCACTAAGTAGCTGAGTCTCCCCGCAAACCTGTGATCCTCCTGTCTCAGCCTCCCGAGTACTGGGATTACAAGCGTGCACCACCACGCCCAGCTCACACATGTTTGAAGTTCCTAGGGCAGGGTGCCGCAGTGAGGCCGAGGGTGTGTGTTGTCCATCTACCCCGGGTTCGGCACTGTGAGTGTTTCGTGTGTGTCTTGTCTGGATCTGTGTCCACGTGTCTCTATAAGCCAGCGTTTCAGCCCTTCTGCATGTGTGTAGCATTTCTATTCATTTTTTGGGCTGGTTTGGACAGTTCTGTAGGGGTGGAGAGAGGTTGAGGGGTTTGGGGTCTGTCATCCTGTTGCATGTGGACAGGTATTTCTTACCTACCCAGGTCTCTGCCCACCTGTGCACCTGGCTGCCAGGTGCTGGGAGGAGGGGTCTCATATCTGAGGGTCTATTTACTGTATGCACCTGTTTGTGTGTACCTTTGGGGCTGTGTTTTCTTATGACCATCTTTGTGCCTGTTTTGGTCAGTTTGTGTGAAGGGGGTATTTTTATGAGGGTCTTTATATACTTTATGTGTGTGTCTTATGGGTTGAATTGTATACCCCCCTAAATTTGGCATTGTTGAGGCCGGGTGTGGTGGCACACACCTGTAACCCAGGCTGAGACAGGAGGATCAAAGGTTCAGGACCAGCCTCAGCAACTTAGCAAGACCCTGTTTCAAAATAAAATAAAGCCAGGCGTGGTGGCACACACTTGTAATCCCAGTACTTGGGAGGCTGAGACAAGAGGATCGCAGGTTTGAGGCCAGCCTCAGCAAGTAGTGAGATTCTCATCAACCTAGTGAGATCCTGTTTCAAAATAAAAATAAAATAGGTTGTAACACCACGTGTGTGTGTGCACACGTGTGCTTGCAAGGTATGTGTGTGTGCGTGTGTGTGTGCCTTCCCCCAAATCGCTGGGAGTAACCCATAGCCAGCCCCAGAGAACTTTCAAGAACTTTCAAGGCCAGAGGGTATCGTGAGGCTGAGAATGTGAATCTGAATGTCTCTGCACCCGTATGTTGACATACTGTCTCCTCAAATCCAGCTCCTGGCAGACTCCTCAGGTGCACACCCGAGACCCTCGGAGCTGACCCAGGGTCCTTCATCACCTCACTGTGCCAGCAAGAAGTAGCACCTCTAGAGATGCCAGCTACCCCTCTCCTGGTCCCTCCAGGGGAGCACTCAGGAGGAGAGGTCCCAGCTGGGTGCTGTGGCACATGCCTGTCATCCCAGGACTTGGGAGGCTGAGACAGGGGTTAACATGTTTCTCTGGTTCAGAGAAGCGCAGTCCTTCTGGAAATTTGACCGCTGATTTTATAAGAGCAGAGACGACCTTGGGATCTGCCTGGCACCTGGGCCATCGGGCGTGCCTGCCCACCAGCTGGCTGTGAGCTCAACCGGATAATTCGTGGAGTGCGCCCCTCAGGCTGCGGCTGAGGCTGGCCGCTCAGCTCGGTGGGCTGCCCCGGTGTCAGTGGGGTAGGGCAGCATTTGAAGTATTTAGTTTTTCTTAGATTAACTTAGAGTGTGTGGTCCTTCTCCATCCTGGCTGTTCACAGCAGCCCTTCTGTTGTGCTTGGTAAGCCTTATTCCAGCACCTCAAAGAGATTTGCCAAGAAAAAAAAAAAAGCAACCTCCCAGCTTTGGAACTTCAAAAGTCTATTTCAAGACCCTGGATCTTAGCTTGATGAGCATAAAAAATTTAAACCCCGAAGGACTCCAGATAAAAATGTAGCCCGCGGATAATGGCTGGCAGGGCTGGGGGAAGAGGGGAAGGGGGAGCTGTTTCATGGATCCAGAGCTTCAGCTCCGCACCCTGAAGAACTTCTGGGGACGGGTGGTGGGGGCGATTTCACAATGTTGCAAATGTATTTAACATTGTCAAAGCGTTTGAAATGTGGTAAACTGTATGTTATGTGTATTTTGCCACAATTTTAAAAATAAAGCCCATTAAACAACAACAACAAAAAAAGGAGGCTGGCCATAAATAATGTATGTGGAAGGGCACGCCTCAGCCAGCCTTGGGGTTTCTTGCAGCAAAATGAAGCCAGGTCCTTTGAGGTAGAGCAGAGCAGATGCACAGGAGAAACGAGAGCTACAGGCACACGGTCCAGACTCCGACCTCGGTGCCCTGCAGCCCACCACTCCCAGAGAGCTTCGGGGTGGCCGAAGGAAATGGGGTTCCCCAATGTCAGTGGCCATCTGTGGACAGATGGGTAGAGCAAGTGTGGCCACACACAGTGGAATTTTACCCCGCCACAAGGAGAACAAAATTACATCATCTGCAGGAAAATGGAAGGGTCTAGAGAGCATTCGGCAGAGTGAGATCAGCCAGTCTCAGAAAGGCAAGGGGCGTTTTCTCTTCCATGTGAAAGCCAGAGAGAAAATGGGAAAGAAAAGGGACTTTATCAAAATGAGGAGAGAGACCAGTAGAGTAGTGGGAGGGGGCTGAGGTAGGGAGGCAGGGAGGGAGAAAGGAGATGGATGAAGAAAACCATTCAAATAATGCCACGTCCAACTCTGAAGGTGTCACTACCAATCTCGCCAACATGTCTGGTACGCCAGCCTCTCTCTGCACTCCACGCTCCCCGTCTTCCCCCTTCCAGTCCCTCCAAACACACTGGTCCCTGCATTCATCATTTTATTAAAAGCAGTTGCTCCAGACGCCTTTGAGGAGGCCTCGAGAGGCCATCGCACACTATAAGTTAACCGTGGCCGGGCGTGGTCTGGGAGCCCTGCCCACTGGACGCTGGCCCTCTCAGTCTGTCCAGACTCTGGGCCCGCTGGGACCTGACACTCGGCCCAGCTGCTGCTCGTCCTGGGCTCCGAGCCTGCAGTGTCGCATCTCTCTGCCAGTGCTCCAGGGGTCAGCAGTACTCCGAGTAATCTTCCTCCACGTAGTTGGAAGGGAACCAGCCAACCTGGAAAGAGAAGAGGGGTTCATCAGAATGGCCTCTGCACATTCTCCCTCTGCACTCAGCTCCTTGGGAAGGCGCAACACGCCCCAGGACCTTTGCACCCGGTGCTCCTTCTGCCCCAGAAAACCCAGCACCCAGACATATACGAGAATGCACCCCCTCGCCTTCTCAAAGTCTCTGTCCCTACGTCGCCTATCAGCGGAGCTTTCCTAATCACCCTATTCAAAATCACGGGATCTACGAGACCCACCACTCCTGTCCCCCTTTCTTGCTTTATATTTCTCCACAGCACTTATCAACATTGGACTGATTATGTATTTTACTTATTTACAGGATGATGGTTTGGTCCCCTCCCCCACCACAACATAAGCTCTACAAGAGTGGGGATTTTTGTTGGCCTCACCACCGAGCCCAAGAAACTAGGACAGTTCCTGGCACACAGCAGACACTTACTAAATATTTTTGGATGGGTGGATGCATGGGTGGGTGGATGGGTAGATGGATGAATGCACTGGTGGCGGGGATGGATGGATGGATTAATGGATTGATGAATGAGTGAGTAGAGAGATTAATGGATGGATGGATGGATTAATGGATAGATTAATGGACTGATGAATGAGTAAATGGATAAATTAATGTGTATATGTATGTATGGATGGATGGACATATGAACTGATAAATGAGTGGGTGGATAGATTAGATGGATGGATGGATGGATGGATGGATGGATGGATGGATGGATGGATTAATGGATAGATTAATGGATTGATGAATGAGTAAGTGTATAAATTAATGTGTATATGGATGGATGGATGGATGGATGGATGGATGGATGGACGTATGAACTGATAAATGAGTGGGTGGATGGATGGATGGATGGATGGATGGATGGATTAATGGATAGATTAATGGATTGATGAAGGAGTGAGTGGTCAGATTAATGGATGGATGGATGGACAGATGGATTAGTGGATAGATTAATGGACTGATCAATGAGTGGATAAATTAATGTATGTATGTATGTATGTATGGATGGATGGATGGATGGATGGATGGACAGATGGACGTACCGACTGATAAATGAGTGGGTGGATAGATTAGTGGATGGATGGATGGATGGATGGATGATTTAATAGATGGATGCATGGGTGGGTGGATGGGTACATGGATGAATGTACAGGTAGAGATAAATGGATGCATGCATGTGTAGGTGGACATGGTGGATGGATTTTAGATGGATGGATGGATGAATGGGTAGATGGAAAGATGGGTGGATGGGAGAATGGATGGAGGGGTGGATGGAAGGAGGGAAGGAAGAAAGGATTAACAGATTGATGGATGGGTAGATGGATTTATGCATGGGTGTTTGGGTGGGTGGAGTTGTGGGTAGATGGATGAGCGGGTGGATAGATGAATGGGTGGATGGACAGATGCATAAATGGAGATGAATGGATGTGTAGGAAGATGAGTGATTTGTGGATGGATGCTTGGGTGGGTCCTATATATCACGGGTCTTCCTAAACACTCCCAAAGGCTCCATGAGAGAGAGAGAGCAGTACAACAGTGGAAGGGGATTGAGAGGGGGGTGTGGAGTGGGAAAGGAGGGTTGAGGAAGGAAACAGTTCCGCTAATGCTACGTCCATCTATGAAGGGACACCACCAACCTGGCAACGTGGCTGGGAGGGAGGAGGCGCGGGCGGATCTGGAGGCTACGCGCTCAGCGCTGTGTGGGTGCTCCTATCACGCCGAACCTCGCTGTGATGTAGTTACAATGCACCCATAAAAGTACTTTAAAAACCCTAATCATCCTCCACTGTTCAGTAAATTAATTTCCAATGTTCTTAATGAATCTGCTCATCTCAGAAATTATCCAAATGAGGTTTTCATGCGCTTCCCAATGGAAGATAAGCTCTGCTCAGTCTTTGTCTTCACTCAACAAACTTTTTTTTTTTGGTAGTACTGGGGCACTGTCATGAATTGACATGAACATGAAAGCCCGGGCATTCTACCTCCAAGCTACACCCCAGCTCTATTTTTTATTCTTTATTTTGATACAGGGTCTCACTAAGTTGCGGAGGGCCTCACTAAGTAGCTGAGGCTGGCTGTGAACCCGGATCCTCCAGTCTCCACCTCCCAAGTACTGGGATCACAAGTGTGTGCCACCATGCCCAGCATAACAAAAACTTCTGAGAAGCCATTCAAGTCAGGGAGAATCCTGGAGCCTGGGAATTCATCAGTGCATGAAATAAAGGTCTCTCTGCCTACGTGGGAGAAAACAAAAGCTAGGCAGGAGCAAGCCGGTCCAAAGAGCCGTGGGGTCAATCCTACTCCTGAAAGCGTGAATCCAAGCAGGTGAAAAAGCGGCTATTCCACCCCCACTGATTGGCGCGGTCAATATTTATGAACCACTTCAAGCCCCAGTGATACTGCACTGAACAAGACAGGCACCATCCCTGTCTTTGTGCCCCTGAAAACACCACTCTTGCCCCAGGGCCTTTGCACAGGCCGGTCCTTGGTCTGCAACACTTTCTCCAACCCCATGGATGACCTCTATACTTCCCTGCCATCTTTGTCCCTTGCCAATCAGCTTGGCTTCTCAGAAGTCATCCCGGGCTACCCCCCCGGGTGGGTCAGGGGTCTCTGGGGACTCCTGTGCCTCCCCAAGGTGCCCATCTCCGTGCTGATACTTGCTGTAGCTGCTTGGTTGCAGGCCCACGTGTTTTCATTTTATCCTCCTTCATAGACCCTGAGTTTCCCGAGGACAGTGACTGACCGTGCTCACTCTTGTCCCCCAGTGGAAGGCGGAGCGCAGAGCAGGTGCTCAGTAAAGAAAGGTAAGTAGCCTATGTGAATTGAACTTCTGTGTCCCCTCCTCCCTTCTAACCAGGAAAGGCGCCCGCATGAGCCACACTCGCCTCCTCCTCCCCACAGGTCCGGGGCAGCCCCTGCCCTGCCCGGCCACCCCCACTCACCCGCCGTAGACCTCGCCTCTCCCCTGCCCTGCCCGGCCACCCCCACTCACCCGCGGTAGACCTCGCCTCTCCCCTGCCCTGCCCGGCCGCCCCCACTCACCCGGCCGTAGACCTCGCCTCTCCACCAGCCCTGCTGGCTCCTTTTGTTGAGGATCTTGATGATGTCGCCCTCTTTGAGGGACAGCTCCGACCGGTCACGGGCGCAGAAGTCATAGCGGGCTTTGGCTGTGCCGAAATACTTGGCGCTTCCGGCTGGCGGTGGAGGAGAGGAGGGTAAGGGTCCGGGACAGTGGAGAGAGAGGACATGCTCTGGGGAGGGAATCCCGCACTAAGGTCCCTCGGTGCCCCTGTGTGCAGAGTACCCCGTCCCTCTCCTCTGAGGGGACACAACTCAACTCCCAGCAGCAGTCTCTTCCCAGCCCGAGAGGCATCCAAAGTTAGGAAATAAGACTTTTTTTGTGTGTGTGTGGAACTGGAGATTGAACCCAGGGGCATTCTACCTCCGAGCTCCACCCCCAGCCCTATTTTTTTATTCTTTATTTTGAAACAGGGTCTCACTAAGTTGCGGAGGGCCTCACAAGTTGCTGAGGCTGGCCATGAACCCAGATCCTCAGGTCTCAGCCTCCCAAGTACTGGGATTACAGGGGTGCGCCACCACGCCTGGTGAAATAAGACCTTTTTGAAATTGTTTTTGTTGGTTGGTTGGTTGGTAGTGGAGATTGAACCCAGGGGCATTCTACCTCCAAGCTGCACCCCAGCCCTATTTTATTTTTATTTGGAAACAGGGTCTCGCTAGGTTGATGAGAGCCTCACTAAGTTGCTGAGGCTGTCCTCCAACCTGCAATTCTCCTGTCTCAGCCTCCCAAGTCCGGGGATGACAGGCGTGCGCCGCCTGCTCTTTCCCTCCAGGGGAAGGGGCTGGGCTGCAGGAGCCGCTCTGGCCTCCTACCTGGTGGCTTGCTCACGGCCCTCCTCTCGGGCTCCTTATAGGGGAACTGCAAGGTGGTGTCCAGCGACTTGAAGCAATCCTTCAGGGAGTTCTGCTGGTAAAATTCCACCAGCTCCTGGAGGGGAGAGTGCAGCAGATGCTGTCCCAACTGGCCAGCACACGCGGGGAAGAGCTGGGCTCCCCTTCCGGAGCGCTTGGAGAGTGACTCCTTGAATGCTTCCCATGATGGGGAACTCCCTCCTTTTCAGGGCAGCCAGGACCATGTTATGGGGAAGAGACCACATGGCCCAGAACCAATTCTCCTAATTGCAAATTTACCAATCCGCTCGCCAAATTCAAGGCCTCCTATGGGTGTCCAATAATAATAATTGCTGTCCAGCCAGGCATGGTGGCACCTGCTTGTAATCCCAGTACTTGGGAGGCTGAGACAGGAGGATTACAGGCTGGAGGCCAGACTCAGCAACTTAGTGAGACCCTGTTTCAAAACAAAAAATAAAATAAGATTGGAGGTGTAGCTTGGAGGTAGAACACCCCTGGCTTCCATTCCCAGCACCAAAAAATAAAATAAAAAAGACTGAGAAAGGATGGTATACTGAAGAGTAAGGAAATAAAAACTAACTGTGCTGTGATGTTTGACTGGAGCCTACGGGAAACCAGCTTAAGAATTACACTGCTGAGGAGTCTGGAGTGTGAACTGTGTATTAAGCTGTAATTCTGCATCTGTGTTCAACTTCCAAAGTGGTGGAATGAGACTGCAATGAGATGGAGAATATCTCAGCACTTACGGCATTCTGCCAAAGTTATTATGGGTACAGGAGTCTGATGGCAATTTATGCTTAAATAGTGCAAAATAAATGTGTGTGTGTGTGTGTGTGTGCATGCGTGCACATGCGTGCACAGGCACGTTCGCACACATGAGAAAGGGAAAAACTCAAGCAAAAAGCAAATATTAATAATCAGTAAATCTACATGAAAGATTCATAGATGTTCATTATAGTATTTCAGAAAATTGAATTTTTTTTTTTTTGCAGTAGCAGGGATTGAACCCAGGGGCATTCTACCTCCGCGCTACACCCCCGGCCCTATTTTTTATACTTTATTTTGAAACGGGGTCTCACAAAGTTGCAGAGGGCCTTACTAAGTAGAGAGAGAGAGAGAGAGAGAGAGAGAGAGAGAACTGAGGCTGGCCGCGAACCTGGATCCTCTGGTCTCTGCCTCCCAAAGTACTGAGATGACAAGCGTGCGCCACCACGCCTAGCTGTAAGAAAACTGAAATTTTTAAGAAACAAAAATAATCGTGGGAAAGGTTGCAGAATGAAAAGTTTGGGGAAAACTTTTTGTGGAACGAATTAACTTGGGGGGACCAAGTGAAATCTAAGACACGTCCATTCCAAAAGGAAAAAAAAACTATGTACAAAATTCTGCATTTTCCTTCAGAAGACTCTTCCTCCAGGATCCACAGACCATGGTTAAGACCCAGGTGCCTTAAACTCATAAGATTAAAAGATGATCAAAAGTCACAGGACAGCCAGGAGTGGTGGCACACGCCTGTAATCCCAGTACCTGGGAGGCTGAGACAGGAGGATCACAGGTTCCTGGCCAGCCTCAGATACTTAGTGAGGCCCTCTGCAACTTAGTGAGACCCTGTTTCAAAATAAAAAATTTTAAAAAATAGGGTTGGGGGTGTAGCTCAGAGGTAGAATGCCCCTGGGTTCAATCCCCAGTACTGCAAAAAAAAAAAAAAAAAAAAGTTACAGGACTCCAAAAAGAAGCAAAAGCACTCAAAAGGCATTTGAGTTTTCAACACAATGATCACTCTGCAGATCAGGCAGCGCTAAACTCGGACATCTGACAGAATACGGGCTCTGCTATCCTGTGACACTAGATGGAGACAAAGCTTCAGCTTCGCCCACCTGTGAACTGGGGACTCGGGGGTGTGTGGAGAGTTACCTGGAGTCCTGTGCTCTGTCACACGTCTGACATTAGCAAACGCTCACTGAACTTATCATTAGTATTGTTATTATTATTATTCGCGCTGTTGGTCATTAACAGAATAAGTTTAAGGCCAATTGCTCCAGGGTGCCCTTGAAAGGATCACGCTGGCTATGGAAAAGGGGGTCCCCAAGACGGAGGTGCAGGTTTGGCGCGCCAGAGTTGGGTGGATTTGCCCTTACCACAAGCCCCCGGAAAGCCTTCTTCTCTGTGATGCGGTACAGCCCTTCTGACGTTGTGATTTTGATGTGCTTGACTTCAACATTAAACCTGGAGCCAGGGAGAAAAACGACCCAATGACGGCCCTGAGCACCGCTGCCACGACCTGCAAGAAGAAGTCTTGGCTCCTCCAGGGAAGGGGGCCTCTGGAACCCAAAGATGGGATTTGTACCATCGGAAGCCCTCCCCTGGGGCCGCCACTGCTCTAAACCTTCAAGTCTTCCTCTCATACAAGAGGAACCATCTTTCCTGATGCAGGGGTTCACTGAGAAGTCAGTAAGACCTGGTAGAGAAAACAATGTTCTTGAAGAGAAGGAAGAGACTCCACTTCCACCAGCTTGGAAGAAGATAGAACATAAAGGTTATGGAAGGAAAGAAGCAATCTGGTGAACCACAGAAGAGAAGAAAATATGGAAGGAGGTTCCCACTTCCACCAGTATGGGGGACACAGGCCAGAGGGACATGGGAGGAGAACCACTTCTGCCAAAATGGGGGACCACAGGCCAGAGGACATCAAAGGAGACCCACTTCCGCCAATATGCTGACATAGATAATAATAAATAAAAAAATCACTGCAAAACCCCTACAAATACTAAGAAAAATAAATACTGAGCTCTCAAAACAGAAGACTCCTCACAGACCAAAAGTAAAGATACAAGTAAACTCTGAGCAGTGGGCACAGGCTGCCCGAGGGCTCCGCTGACGGGCTCGCTGGTGTTGGAGAGCAAGGGGCTCGTGTCTTGTGATTCTGTACAAACATGAAATGGGTCATTGGCCCATGAGAGGCTGAGAGTTGGCTCTGTGACCTGCCCACACTCCATAGGAGGGGGCTTTCTAAAGAGCTACAGCTCCAGGGAGAAGGGGAGGCCAGAGAAACTCCACCCATCAACACAAAGGTGGTGGGAAGAAGGCTTATCTGTCTCAGACCCAAAGTGGAAAAGAAATTTCCTCTTGAGAATTCATAATCTTGGACTTGCTCCCAGGTAGATCTGGGGCTCAGTGGAGACTGAGAAGCTAGGAAATTTACCTAAAGGTCGAACTAAAAGCAGAAATTAACGTGTCCCTCCCACAGAAGCACATGCAAAATCTCTGCAGACCCAGGCAGTATAAGATTCCCATTTAAGATCACAACACAAGCCGGGCATGGTGGCACACACCTGTCATCCCAGTACTTGGGAGGCTGAGACAGGAGGGTTGCAGATTTGAGGACAGCCTCAGCAAGTAGTGAGACTCTCATCAACCTAGTGAGACCCTGTTTCAAACAATAAAAATAAAATCGAGCTAGGGGTGTAGCTCAGAGGTAGAATGCCCCCAGGTTCAATTCCAGTACCACACACACAAAAAAAGATCACAACACAATGGTGAGCTCATAAATTAGCACAGCGATTACTGAGAATACTATGGAGGTTCCTTAAAAAACAAAAAATAGATCCACCCTATCCTCCAGCTACCCTACTAGTGAGTATATATCCAAAGGCAATGAAATCAGCGTATCGAAGAGACACCAGCACACCCATGTTTATTACAGCACTATTCACAATAGCCAAGATGTGGAATCAACTGAGGAGGATAAAGAAAATAGGGTCTATACACACAATGGAATATTATGTAGCCATAAAAAGAATGAAGTTCCATCATTGTCAACAACATGGACAGAACTGGAGAACATTGTGTTAAGTGAAATAAGCCAGACACACAAAGACAAATACCACATATTCTCACTCATATGTGGAAGCTAAAACAGTTGATCTTGAAGAAGAGTAGAATGGTGGTTACTAGAGGCTGAGAAGGGGAGGAAGAGAAGGATAAGGGAATAATGGGTTCCAAAACACAGTCAGGAGAAGAAAGTTCTAACACTCTACAGCACAGTAGGCTGGCCCTTGGTTACAGCTGAGACCTCTGGGCCTCTATAGGAATCATAACTCCTGTGGGTGGTCAGTCAATTAAAAGAAAGAAGAAAGGTAAACGCACCCAGGATCCCGCACCCAGGATCCCGCACCCAGGATCCCGCAGGAGCTGAGGAGAAGGTGGCTGCCATCGCAGCACACTTTTATAAAGTAAAAACCAGGGGTCCTTCTCTCCAGGCACCTTCGGGGCCCAGGAGGCGCCGGGCCAGGGAGGGAGGACTTACTTAATGCTGATGGCAAATTCCGCCGCATCCTTCACCCTCTGGCGCACCAGGAACGTCCCGTCCGAGCGGTTAGTGAGGATGCTCTCTGCCCCGGCGCGCTCCATGGGGCCAGCGTACCTGAAGGACAAGCCAAGGAGAGCGGTCCTGTCACCAGGTCGCGTCTCCAGGCTGCGTTCCCAGGCCACCAGGACTGTAAATGGGTGACAGTCTTAGACACCAGGGCTAGCCCCACGGAGGCCACAGCCAGCAGACCTCTCCAAGTCACACCCGAGTGCGACAAGCGGACCGTGGGGGACAGCGCGGGCCCTCGGGTCTGGCTGGGTCCCTGGACCCTGGCCATGCCTTCATGGGCTTTTCCTGAGTGCCCACTGGACGGACATCTCTGAGACCAGGACAGATGTCCAGTGAGGAGACTGAGGCGCGGGCCTCAGTGCAAAATTAAGGAGCGAAAAATCCCAGTGGACGAGATGAAGCATCATCAGTTGTGTTCAATGCAGTATTTAAAACTCGAATGCCGGGTGTGGTGGCGCACGCTTGTAATCCCAGTACTTGGGAGGCTGAGACAGGAGGATCGCAAGTTTGCGGCCAGCCTCAGTTACTTAGTGAGGCCTCCGCAACTTAGTGAGACCCTGTTTCAAAATAAAGAATAAAAATAGGGCTGGGGGTGTAGCTCGGAGATAGAATGCCCCTGGGTTCAATCCCCAGTACCACAAAATAAATAAATAAATAAATAAATAAATAAATAAATAAATAAATAAGTAAATAAATAAGTAAGTAAATAAATAAATAATAAATAATAAAACTTGAAATAAATGAAAATCGACTATGAAAAAGAATGAAGCATCGACCCACGCTGCACTGCAGACAGACCTCGGGGACGGCGTCATGCCCAGGGAGACGGCCAGGCACAAAAGGCCGTGGAGTGCGACCCCACAGATCAGAATGTCTAGGGCAGGAGTGTCCAGAGACAGGAGGGGAGCCGCGGGCACTGGGCCGGGGCAGGGACAGGGTGACTGCTCATGGGGAGCGGCTTCTCCGGGGGAGATGAGACTGTTTGGGAACTAAGTAATGTTGTACACTGCTGAGAGTGTGTTAAATAACACTGGGTATGAGCGGGTGTGGTGGCACACACCTGTCATCCCAGTACTTGGGAGGCTGAGACAGGAGGATCGCAGGTTTGAGGACAGCCTCAGCAGGTAGTAAGACTCGAATCAACCTAGCGAGACCCTGTGTCCAAATAAGAAATAAAATCAGGCTGGGGGTGTAGGTCAGAGGTAGAATGCCCTGGGTTCCACCGGGCGTGGTGGCGCACGCTTGTAATCCCAGTACTTTGGGAGCGGAGACTGGAGGATCCGGGTTCGCAGCCAGCCTCAGCTAGCGCTCTCTCTCTCTCTTTCTCCCTGTCTCTCTCTCTCTCTCTCTTTACTTAGGCCCTCCGCAACTTAGGCCCTCCGGTTTCAAAATAAAGTATAAAAAAATAGGGCCGGGGGTGTAGCGCGGAGGTAGAACGCCCCTGGGTTCAATCCCCGGTACCGCAGGAAAAAAAAAAGAAAAGAAATACACTGGGTATGAAGGTAAATGTGAGTATACTATGACATCAATGTAAACATACATGAGGGCCTAAGTAAAGAGGCTGTCCTCAAACCTGCGATCCTCCTGTCTCAGCCTCCCAAGTACTGGGACAGGAGGATCGCAGGTTCCTGGCCAGCCTCAGCAATGTAGAGAGACTCTCAGCAACCTAGCAAGACCTTGTTTCAAAGCAAAAAAGCATAAAAAAAGGGCTGGGGGTGTAGCTCGGAGGTGGAAGGCCCCTGGGTTCAATCCCCAGTACCACCAAAAAAAAAGAGACAGAGAGAGAGAGAGATGCAGTGGGGCTGTCTTGGGTTCGAATCCCATCTTCATCTCTTCCTTGTAGCATGATACAGAATAACTAACTCACTTGCCCTCTCTGAGCTTCCTTTGCAAAAAAAGATTCTCCCTTAGGGAAAGGGGATTGAGCGCTGCCTCTGAAGGGGTCACTGTGAGAATTAAACGCGCTCACGAACGCACTGAGACCTGGTTCTAGAAACAACAGCGGTGACAGCACAGACACAGGTGATGGCAAAGCACACATTCTCTCACGGGCCACGGTGAAGGGGAGTCACTGCGTGTGGGTGAGGAGGAGACTGACACTCCCCGATTCCGCCCCAAAGTTGGAGACATTAAGATGTGAAAAAAGAATGTTTAGCCGGGCGTGGTGGCACAGGCTTGTCATCCCAGTACTTGGGAGGCTGAGACTGGAGGATCGCAGGTTCGAGGCCAGCCTCAGCTACTTAGTGAGGCCCTCCGCAACATAGTGAGACCCTGTTTCAAAATAAAAATAAATTTAAAAATAGGGCTGGGGGTGTAACTTGGATGTTAGAATGCCCCTGGGTTCAATCCCCAGCACCACAAAAAAAAAAAAAAACCAATGTTCAGCTGAGAATGGGCCGTGTGGAAGCAACAGCAGCTGGTGCTAATGTAGGGAGGGAAGCATGGGGCCAGTTATTAAGCTGTTTTCCAGAGAGGAGCACTGAAGCACAGAGAAGCTAAGATACTGGCCAAGGTCACACAGCTAGGTAACACTGGTCCAGGATTTGAACCCTGGCTAGCAGGAGCCAGAAGCCACACTCAACCTCCACCCCCAGCAGCTCGACATTCAACAGGTACTCCAAAAAAAAAGTGCCATTACCATCGCGGCCGCCACCGTCATCGTCACCATCATCGCCACCTTGACTTTTTTTTCCAACACCTAGGTTCACCTCCTTCCCCGCAGCCCTCCGCCCAGGGCTAGACTCAGAAGTCAGTAACCAGGGTCCAGAGACCAGCCTGGTGCCCAGCCTAGACCCCCGCCCGAGAAACCCCTGGCTGAAAATACAGATGTCGCTATACTCACCAGAGATGAGCTGACAGGTCCTGCGGGGGGCCCTGGGGACAAAGACAGAGACGGGACTCAGGGTCAGGACCTCCGCCTGACCTCAGCCCTTCACCCATTCATCCCACCAGCCTTTCCTGAGTGCCTGTTGTGGGCCGGGCACTGTGCTCTTTGTGGGGAGCACGGTCATAGAATCTAGAAGGAGAGGCTGTTCCCCGTGGGCAGAGATGAGGGCACCACCCCCCGTTTTAGCATGGCTCTCAAACTAAAAATGGTTTTGCACATAAAATGGTGAACATGTATCACTTTGAATCTCACTAGGATGTATAATTACATTGCACCAATAAAAGTATTAAAAAAAGAATCAGTGGACAGCTGAGTGTGGTGGCACGCGCTTGTAATCCCAGTGCTTGGGAGGCTGAGACAGGAGGATCGCAGGTTTGAGGACAGCCTCAGCAACTTAGTGAGAACCTGTTTCCAAGTAAAAAATAAAATGGGCTGGGGGTGTTTCTCAGAGGTAGAATGTCCCTAGGTTCAATTCCCAGCACTACACACACACAAAAAAAGAATTATTGGTGGACAAAAATCAAAAGAATATTTCCTGGCCTGTGAAATTCACAGGTCAGTGTCCATAAATCAAATTTTATTAAAAAAAACAGATGTGTCTGTTCATTTGTAGATTATCTATGGCTATTTCTGCACTATTGTGGCAGAGTAGAGGCGCTTCAAAAGAGGGTGGGTGGCCAGGTGTGGTGGCGCACACCTGTCATCCCAGGATTCGGGAGGCTGAGACAGGAGGATTGCAGGCTCGAGGCCAGTCTCAGCAATTTAGCAAGACCGTCAGCAACTCAGCAAGACCCTGTTTCAAAATGAAAAATAAGATAGGGTTGGGGTTATAGGTCAGAAGTAGAACACACATGAGTTCAATTCCTAGTACCAAGAGAGAGACAGACAGAGACAGAGACAGAGACAGAGACAGACCAACGAGCCGGAGTGTTTATTATCTGGCTCTTTACAGAAAAGGTGTGCCGACCCTGATCTAAATCAACGCGTAAGGAAAACGCCCTGAGAGCTGTGTGCATTCTGTTCTGGAACCTCGTTGTGATGTATAATTACAATGCACCAAGAAAAGTATGTAAAAACGTGAAGGCGCTCATGGGTGCTGCCTCACACCCATTAGGATGCCTACTCTCGGGAAACAAAGAAAAACCCTAAAAGAACAAGTGTGGGTGAGGGTGTGGGAAGCCGGGCCCCCCGCGCTGCTGGCGGGAATGTAAATGTGCCAACACTGTGGACAACGGGGTGGAGGCTGCTCCCTATGACTCGCCCATCGCACTGCTGGGTGTGACCCGAAGGAACTGGAGGTAAGAGCTCAGTGAGGGGCCTGTGCACCCACATTCACAGCAGCAGGGTCCCCAAGATCCCGGGACCTGCGGGGACAATGTGAACCTAGACCCCCCCACCATGAGCTGCTCCGGAGAGAGGAATGAGATCGACTCGCTGAGCGCCGGTGATGGCGGCAGGCGGACAGACACGAGGTAAGACAGATGGGAGACAGACAGGGGGTGACGGGCAGATGACAGCGAGGGAGAGACAGGTGACGGCTAATGATAGATAGCTGTCACAGGAGACAGATAATGATAGACGAATGGATAGGTAGCTAAATAGATGATGGCTACATAGAGGATAGATAGGCAGAATGATAGGTAAATGGATAGAGAGATAGATGCTGGATAGATAGAAGATAGATGGTTGAAATTAGATTAGCTAGATAGATGAATGGATAGATAGCTAACTAGATGATGGCTACATAGATGATAGGCAGATAGATAGGTAAATGGATAGAGAGGTAGATGCTACATAGAAGTTAGGTGGTGGAAAATAGATGATAGATGATAGATAATAGACCAGTAGTAGTAGATCAGGAGATGATAGTAAATAGATGATAGTGGATAGGTGAATGGATAGACAGGTAGATAGAGATGAATAGATACATCATGCACAGGCAGATAACAGATAATGATGAGTGATAATAGATGATAAATGGGTAGATAATGGATAGATAGATAATAGATTGGTTAGTTATATGATAGGTAGGGAGAGAGATGATAGGTGGACGCATAGATAGATGATGGGTAAGTAGATGATAGATAGATGATAGATGGGGCCAGGCGTGGTGGCGCGCGCTTGTAATCCCAGTACTTGGGAGGCGGAGACCGGAGGATCCGGGTTCACAGCCAGCCTCAGCTACTTAGTGAGGCCCTCCGCAACTTCGTGAGACCCTGTTTCAAAATAAAATATAAAAAATAGGGCCGGGGGTGTAGCTCGGAGGTAGAACGCCCCTGGGTTCAATCCCCAGTACCGCAAAAAAAAAAAAAAAGATAGATGATAGATGGATGGGTGCTGGATAGACAGAGATGAATAGATACGTAAGGCATAAAAAGGTAATAAATGATGATTATAATGGGTAATAGATTAAATAGATGATAAATTAAGCTGAGGATGGTGGTGCATGGCTATAATCCCAGTACTTGGAAGGCTGAGACGGAAGAATGGCAGGTTCAAGGTCAGCCTCAGCAACTTAGTGAAACCCTGTTTCAAAATAAAATAGGGCTGTGCAGGGGGTGAAGCTCAGAGGTAGAATACCCTTGGATTCTATCCCCAGTACCAAAAAAGAGTGATGATAAATAGGTAGGTAGGTGGATAATAGATAGATAGATGATGGATAGATTAGACAGATGAAGAGAGGTGGCTAGACAAGTAGATGGAGTAACAAGATAGCCCTTCCTTACAGTAGAACACCACTCAATACATTTGGAAGGATTGATGGATTGGAAAACTCACAATGTAACTTGACAGTGGAGAAACCATAGGACCAAAGAAAAAACCTCCAAACTACATTTTTTTAAAAATTGGCAAAACTTAAATACAGAATATACATTAAATAAGATTGTGATGTATAGGTTGGATTTCATGGTTGTTGAGACCCTCAACAACTTAGCGAGACCCTGTTTCAAAACAAAAGATAGAAAGGGCCGGGGGTGTATCTCTGAGGCGGAATGCCCCTGGGTTCAATCCACAGTACAAAAAAAAAATTGTGCCTGGGCGAGGGCCTGCCAGGGCTCCACGCTGTCCTCCCAGCCCCGCTGCAGTCTGTCAGGATGGCAAGCTGCTGCGGGCTTGCCCCGAGGGCTCCTGTCTGAGCTGTGGGGGTGGGGGCTGAGGCCTGGGGCAGTGGGGAAGGTTTGGAGTCCTCGTGAACGAGCAGAGAGGAGCTCAGAAGCCAGGCTGCACAGCACCGGGAGCTGGGCTCAGGAAGGGTGGGTGTGGTGTATGGACAGGACTCCACTCCGAGTCTCAGAGGGAGCCAGGGGCCGGGCCACCTTCCAGCCCCCTACCCTTCCCCACACAGCACTCCACAGGAAGGAATCGAGTGGGCAGGGACTCATCACCGTGCCCTAGGTGGCCCCGCTCCCAGGTCAGGTGGCAGAGCCAGGGAGACATTAGGTTGAGGAATGACCCGCCGTGACAGGCCATTTCGAGGTGTCTTCCCACGCCTGCCCACTTGCCCAGGACCCTCCTGGCCCCATCCTACCCAGTCCTGAGGGACTCACATGGACAAAGGGCTTCACCCTATTACAGGGAAACCAGCCAACGTCGTTGGTAGCCGTGTTCCTGCCCTAAACACCAGGAGACAAGATCAGAGAGAGTGTGTGCAGGCACCGTGGGCATGCTGTGTGGCCGCCTCTGCCTGGTGACGGCTCTGCTCGGCGTCTGTCTCTGCACGGCCCAGGAAGGTACCAACCAGTGCTAACTCACCAGGAAGATGGCTGGCTCAGAAGGACCGAGCCCAGAGATCCCCGGCTCCATCTCCAGAGCCTGGTAAGACTGACCACGGTTCCCAAGGTCCTCAGCCCCATGGCACCACACCAGGTCCCACCGGTCACTCCACGGGCCCCAGCCAGTACCTCCCACCAGTTCTGTTCAGCCTCAGCTTTGGTGAGTTCCACGATGTCCCCGGGATTAAGGCGTAGAAAAGGTCCAAAGGCTCCCGGGGGTGGAGGAAGCCCGTAGTATTCCTGGAACACTTCCATCTTGGGCAGCCCTGGAGGATGAGGAGGGTGGCGGCACAAGGCACAAGGTGGTCAAGGAGTTGCAAAGCTGAGACACACACACACACACACACACACACACACACACACGCACACATGCTCCAAAAGGGTCTCACTAGGTTGCTGAGGGTCTCACTAGGTTGCTGAGGCTGGCCTCCAACCTGCAATCCTCCCGTTTCAGCTCCCGAGTACTGGGGTGCCGGCGGGCAGCCACCACGCCCGGCTGAATTCGTTCTTTTTAAAGTGCCCTGGGGCTTCTGGGAGTGGACACAGGGCCCCAGGTCCCCTCCCGCGCACAGCGCCCCTGTCGCTCACCAAGCTCGTTCCTTTTTCTCTCCTGGGCCCTGCGATGCGGCTTCTCCTGCGGAGGGGGGTGGAGGGTGAGCCCGGCTCCCCAGCCGAGGACGCGCCCCGTGGGCCTCCTGGGTCCTGGCCCGCCCGCGCACAGGAAGAAGCAAATGCGGCTGCGCGCAGAGGGGTCTTACCTTCTTCAGGGCTCCCGCACTGTCTACGGGAGGGAAAGGGGAATGGTTAGGGGGCCCCCACTCCCGCAGGGGCGCCCCTCCCCCGCCCCGCCCCGTACCTGGCCCGTGTCGGCCGCACGGGGGCACTCTCCCCAGGCACTCCTTGTGCGCGGGCGCCCGGCAGCGGGTGCAGCGGTAGCCCTGATAGAAGGTGCCCCTGGAACGCGGGATGGCAGAGGGGAGTCAGCCTGCCTCTGCCGGTACCGACGTACCGACGCGCGTCCTCATCACAAGCACAGCCAGGGGTCAAGGCACGTGGGGCCAGTGAGAGAGGAAGGGGACCCCGCTCCCAGGCCCCGCCACGCACCTCAGCAGCATCTGGCAGGCCTTGCAAGAGGTGGTTTCCTCGAAGGAGAACATCTGGAAGTCGTGCCCGTTGGCGGTGGCGTTCTCGGGGTAGATGTTGGAGCTGCAGAGAGCAAAGAAAAGCAGAGACGACCGATACTTTGTGCCTTTTTAGCGCTATATAGTATTCCGTGTGGATATACCACCCTGTGTGTGTCCATTTTTCTGTGGGTGGATACTGGGGTTGTTTCCACCTTCTGCCTATTGTGAATAGTGCTGCCGGGAATGGGGGGCGGGGAGGGCGGGAGGGAGGGGAATGGAGAGCGATGGGCATGGGGATGGGGCCCCCTTTAGCGGTGGTGAGAAGGTTTTGGAGCTAAGATTTTGTACAGCTGAGGTTTCGTACAGCATTGTGACTGTATTAAATGGCATGGGGTTGTACGATATGAAAATGGTTCCTTTTTTGTTTGTTATATGAATTCTCACCTAGTAGAGGAAGAGGAGGAGGAGAAAATGATGGTGATGGAGAAGAAGGAAGAGAAGGAGAAGATGATGCGAGAAGAGGAAGAAGAAGGAGAGGAGGAGGGAAAAGGAGGGGGAGGACGAGGACGAAAGAGGAGGAGGAAGAGGAGAAGAGAAAGAAAGAGGAGGGGAGGAGAAAGAAGAAGAAAGAGAAGGAAATAATGATCAACATGAAAAATAAGGAAAAGGAGGAGAGGAAGAGGAGGAGGAGGAGGAGGAGGAGAAAAAGAAGAAAGTAATGGAGATGGATAAGAGGAAGAGAAGGGGGAGGGGAAGGGGGAACTTCCGGCGGCCTCTGCGGCCGGCCCAGAACCTTGGCCTTCTGAGGTTGCACAGCTTTGAGCCGTTGCTCCCATTTCCCAGAGGAGGAAACAGAAGTTCAGAGTGGCCCCAGTTCCAGGCAGAGCGGGGACTAGAGCACAGTCCTGCCTCCCAGCCCCAGCCCCCGGACGGGCCTCTGCGGACCGGAGGGGGGACACACATGGCCATCTCGAACTGCTCCATCCACTTCCTCTTCAGCTCTCGGGTCTTGAAGAACAGCTCGTAGCCCTGGGCGCCTTGGTCTTCGATCAGCAGAAACATGTGACTCCACTGCAGGGAAGGGCTCGGGGTGAAGGCGCCCACCCCGCCTGAGGGGCCCGCAGCCACCAGCCCTGCCCTGCAGGGAGCACCGGTCCCGAAACCACCATGCATGCCCATCCTTGGAAAGGGCTGCCTACGAATCCCAAACACGTGGGCCAGCCCCAAGTCACACGCACACACACTCGCGAGCCCCAGGAGCCCCTCGCGCAGGGCCCACCTTCTTGTTGTCTCGCTCTCCGGAGGAGTCGTCCCGAACCTGGAAGCTGTGCAGGTTGACGAAGACCTTCAGGTCGTACGAGTCCCCCCGGCGCTTGCAGATGAGCAGAGCTTTGTCCAGCAGGAAGGCATACCTGGAAGCCCGTGGGTCAGGTGCCACGGCCTGGCTCCGCCAACGAGGACTCCCGCCCTTCTCCTCCTCCTTGGCCAGTTTGGCCACGCCCACCTTTTCTCCAGACTTCGCCCATTTGGCCCAGACACCTGTGGGTCTCGGCTCCGCCTCCCCATCCACGGAGGCTCCACTCCCTGGTTGGAGTGACCCCGCCCACCTTTCTATCTAGAAATCAGGCCCCACCTTCAGTCCACCCAGGCTCCTCCCCAAATTTCTGACAATTCCAACCACAAGTCCATCTAGAAACCTGGCCCCACCCAGGCTCCCCTTTAGATCTCCACCCACCTGCCTCTCTAAGAGCCTGGCCCCGCCCTACCCCGGCTCCACCCCCAGATCCGAGTTGGCCCTGCCCACCTCTCTAGGAGCCTGGCCCCGCCCTGCCCAGGCTCCACCCCCAGATCCCTGTTGATTCCACCCACCTGCCTCTCTTGGAGCCTGGCCCCGCCATGCTCAGGCTCCAACCTCAGTCAGAGAGTTGGCCCTGCCCACCTCTCTAGGAGCCTGGCCCCGCCCTACTCAGGCTCCACCCCCAGATCCCCGTTGACTCCACCCACCTGCCTCTATAGGAGTCTGGCCCCGCCTTGCTCAGGCTCCACCCCAGATCCGAGTTGGCCCCGCCCACCTGCCTCTCGGAGGCTGGCCACACCCCTGCCTGCGATCCACCCACAGATCCCTATTGACTCCATCTACCTGCCTCTCTAGGAGCCTGGCCCCGCCCTGCTCAGGCTCCACCCCCAGATCCCCGTTGACTCCACCCACCTGCCTCTAGGAGTCTGGCCCCGCCCTGCCCAGGCTCCACCCCCAGATCCGAGTTGGCCCCAACCACCTGCCTCTGGCCACACCCCCACCCAGGCTCCACCCCCGATCCCCATTGACCCCACCCTCCTCCCTCCCTAGGAGCCGGCCCCGCCCTCCCCAGGCTCCACCCCCAGATCCCCATTGACTCCACCCACCTCCCTCCCTAGGACCGGGCCCCGCCCTTCTCAGGCTCCACCCCCAGTCCGAGTCGGCCCCGCCCACCTGTCCGTCTTGGTGCGCCGTTCCACCGAGGTGATCTTGAGCTCCCCGTCGATCTTGGGCCGGCCATAGTTGGCCAGAGACTGTCCCTGTGCGGCAGGCAGGCAGAGGGTCTAGCCGGGGACCACCAGGGGGACCGTGTGCCCCCCACAAGGCCGCACCCCGCCCGGCCAGCTTCGCCCCTCACCAGGTTCTCGATGCACAGCTGGAAGTTGGTGATCTGCCGCAGGGTCTCGTTGTCCCTCTTGACTTCGTTCACGCACTGCGCCAAGTCCTGGGGGCGGAGCAGGGTGAGCCTGGCGCACACACACCCGGCCCAGTCCCCTGCCTGGACCCCAGGAGGCTTAGGGGGGTCCACAGCCCGGCACCACCGTCCCCACGCCCACCCACCCTCATGGCGTCCAGGGCCAGCCGCAGGTTCTCTTTCTCCATCGCGTCCTGCGTGTGCTTCACCAGCTCCTGCGGGAACCAAGCGATGGGCGTCAGCGGGGCGCCCTGCTCCGTGGACCCCCCAGGTCCTCCTCCCCGGGGTCCCCCGGGCCCATCCCGGAGGCCCAGAGCCCCACCTGGAGAAGGAGGTGGTACTTGAGGACTCGCTGCATGGGCACCATGAGCAGGTCCCGCAAGGTGAACCTGCCGTTGTTGGCTCTCTGAGAACATTCCTGGGGGGTCAGAAACAGGGGTGCTGGAGCCGGCCGCCAGGAGCCCCAAAAGAGGAGCGTGGTTTCCTAGCCAGGGATCCCCAGAAGGGAGAACTTCCTCTCTCTCCAGGAGGAAATAGGAAGGGGGCTGCGTAGCAGTTTAAGATCCCCCGGAACCGGGCGTGGTGGCGCACGCTTGTGATCCCAGTACTTGGGAGGCTGAGACAGGAGGATCCCAAGTTTGCAGCCAGCCTCAGCTACTTAGTGAGGCCTCTGCAACTTAGTGAGACCCTGTTTCAAAAATAAAGAATAAAAAATAGGGCTGGGGGTGTAGCTCGGAGGTAGAATGCCCCTGGGTTCAATCCCAGTACCGCAAAAAAAAAAAAAAAAAAAAAAATCCCCCGGGAAAGCTCAGTGTGGTGGCCCATGCCTGGGATCCCAGTACATGGGAGGCTGATTAAGAAGGATCAAGACCGCAGGTTGGAGACCAGCCTCAGCAACTTAGACAATCAGCAACCTAGTAAGACTCTGTTTCAAAATTTTTAAAAAGGGAGGGGAGAGCCACGCGTGGTGGTGCAGACTTGAAATCCCAGTACTTGGGAGGCTGAGACAGGAGGATCCCAGGTTCACCACCAGCCTCAGCTACTCAGTGAGGCCCTCCACAACTTAGTGAGACCTTGTTTCAAAATGAAGAATAAGAAATAGGGCTGAGGGTGTAGCTTGGAGGTAAAATGCCCCTGGGTTCAATCCCCAGTACCACAAAAAAATGGGGGAGGGGATGGGGACTGGGGGTGTACCTGGGTGGGTTCAATCCCCAGTTCCACTAAAAATTTAAAAAAAGAAATTCACCAGAAGCGTGGGTGTGCTTCCGGGGCTGGTACACAGGGAGAGAGGGACAGGTCTGGAGCACCCGTCCTCACCATCCCCACCCTGTCTGTGCTGCCCCTAGACACGTGGACCCTCATGAGGTTCAGCTTGGGGCCAGGACTCGGCTGGGGTCAGGGGCTTAATGTGCAATTGGAGCTTAGCCCCAACTTGGGGCACAGCCACTGTTAAGACTCAGCCCGGAGCCGGGTGTGGTGGCGCACGCCTGTCATCCCAGCACTTGAGAGGCTGAGACAGGAGGATCATGGGTTCAAGGCCAGCCTCGGCAACTTGGTAAGACCTTCAGCAACTTAGCAAGACCCTGTTTCAAAATTAAAAAAAAATAAACACGGCTGGGGGTGTAGCTCAGAGGTAGAATGCCCCTGGGTTCAATCCCCAGTACCACACACACACACAAAAAAAAAATAATAGGGAACCCAGGGCTTGGTTTGGTTCAAGGTTGGGGCTCAGCTGAGGTCGGGGCTCAGTGCCGGTTGGCCCCCCTCCCCTTGGCTGGCCCGTACATCCCCCCTGGCAGAACCCCGGCCAACTCGTTCTTCTTCCTGCAGCCCCCAGGGCCCAGGAAGGAGAGGGTGCAGTCCCCAGGGCCCCGCCCCCACCTCCAGTTTCATCTGCACGTCCTCGCGGGCTGTGGTCACTTGGTCTAAGCGCTTGCTGGCCGACTCCACCTGGCTGCAGTAGCGGCCGTAGATGAGGAACCTACAGGAAAGGAAGGCCACCGGGGACCTGGCCTCAGCCTCAGTCTCCCCATCTGTACAGTGAGCCCAGCCGTCTAGGCACAGGAACACTCAATGAGATGTGGAGAACAGGCGCTCTCTGCCCGGTCTCCATTTATTTAACAGACACTTATTGGGCACCTACTGTGTTCCTGGCTCGGTGTTAAGTAAGCACTTTATGCATCGATTAATTCAACCCTCACAGCGTCAGGTGTGGTGGCGCACGCCTGTCATCCGGTATTTGGGAGGGAGGCTGAGACAAGAGGATTACACATTCAGGGCCAGCCAGCCTCAGCAATTGATGAAGGCTCTCAACAACTTAGTGAGATCCTGTTTCTAAATAAAAACTAAAATAGGGCTGGGGGTTAGGGTTAAGGGGTGTAGCTCAGAGGTAGAATGTCCCTGGATTCAATCCCCAGCACCAATGAATAAATAAATAAATAAATAAATAAATAAATAAATAAATAAATAAATATGAGAGCCAGGCATGGTGGCACACGCTTATAATTCCAGTACTTGAGAGGCTGAGACAGAAGGCTCACAGGTTCACAGCCAGCCTCAGCTACTTAATGAGGCCCTCTGCAACTTAGTGAGGCCCTGTTTCAAAACAAAGAATAAAAAATAGGGCTGGGAGTGTAGCTCGGAGGTAGAATGCCGCTGGGTTCAATCCCCAGCACCAATTATAAATAAATAAATAAAATAAAGATGAGGAAGCAGATGCACAGAGAGGTTGAGGGGCTTCCCAGTGCCACACAGCAGAGCTGGGAATTGAACTGGCCAGCCTGGTCTCACCTCTCCTTGTATTTGATGAAAACTTGATAGAGGGTGAGCGCTCCAGGGCTGGCCAGGGCCTCATTCATCTCCTTCAGGAACTGGGTGTGCACTAGAAGCAGGTCCTGCTCGGAGGGAGAGAGAGGCAGGGGCTGGGGAGCAGCCTGGATGGATCCTCTGCCCATCCCGTGCTCCAGGGAGGGGCATGTCACAGACTGCCCCCCGCCCCCGCACAGAGGCCTGAGAGACCTGGGGCTCACCTCAATGTTGACGAAGATGGTCTCCAGGTCTTGAGGGGTGAGGAAGCGTTGCAAGGGTTTCAAGAAGTGCTACGTAGAGGGGAGGGAGGGAGGGGGAGGGAAGATGAGACCCTGCCTCCACTCAGCCCTGGAGAGACAAGGCAAAGAGAAGCAGGGAGAGAAGGGGAAGACAGAAACAAATACAAAAAGACAGAAGCCAGGTGTGATGGCCCATGCCTGTCATCCCAGGACTCGGGAGGTTGAGATGGGAGGATCGCAGGTTCGAGGCCAGCCTCAGCAACTTAGTGAGCCTCTCAGCAACCTAGTGAGACCCTGTTTCAAAATAAAAAATAAAAAGGGCCAGAGGTGTAGCTCAGAGGTCGAATGCCCCTGGGTTCAATCCCTAGAGAGAAATAAAAAGAGGAAATAAAGAGAGACAGAGATAAGAGATAGGAAACGTGCTCGCCAGAGCTTGTACCCAAGTGTTCATGGCAGAATTAGTCATAACTGCCCCAAAATGGTTATCATTTTTTTTAAGTACTGGGAATTGAACCCAGGGCATTCTACTTCCAAGCTACACCCCCAGTCCTATTTTTTATTCTTTATTTTGAAACAGGGTCTCACTAATTTGCGAAGGTCCTCACTAAGTAGCTCAGGCCGGCTGTGAACCTGGATCTTCCTGTCTCAGCCTCCCAAGTTCTGGGGTTACAAGTGTGCACCACCACACCCGGCTCCTAAAACTGTTTTAAAATGAGATAGAGAGTGGGGCGTGGTGGCGCACACTTGTCATCCCAGTACTTGGGAGGCTGAGACTGGAGGATCTGGGTTCATGGCCAACCTCTGCAACTTAGTGAGACCCTGTTTCAAAATAAAGAAAAAAAAATAGGGCTGGGGTTGGAGCCCGGAGGTGGAATGCCCGTGGATTCAACCCAGGGTACCGCCAAAAAAGAAAAAAAAATGAGATGGAGAAAGGAAAGAGATAATAGCAAGAGATGAGAATAGAGAGGGTCAGACAGACAGGAATAAAATGACCTTTGGGGTTGAAAGACAAGAGAAGGGAGACATAGGCAGAGGCAAAAGGAGACAGAGAAGCCCGGCGTGGTGGCGCACACTTGTAATCCCAGTACTTGGGAGGCTGAGACAGGAGGATCACAGGTTCAAAGCCAGCTTTGACAACTTTGCGAGGCTCTCGGCAACCTAGTGAAACCCTGTTTCCAAATAAGATATAAAATCGGGCTAGGGGTATAGCTTGGAGGTAGAATGCCTGTGGGTTCAATCCCCAGTACCAAAAAAAAAAAAAAAAAAGAGGAGATGAGAAAGGGCCAGGACGAGGCAGCGGCCACGGAGGCCCAGGAACCGCTGGCATTGGCGGCCGTGCACCTGGTGGATGGAACCCAGCGTGTCCGTGTACTTCTCCTCCGTCACCTGGATCTCCCGCAGGCAGCAGCAGCGTTTGTCGTAGTCTGTCATCTTGGGCTGGAGCAAGCGAGCAGGCAGAGGCCGGTGTTGAGGCCGCTGTTGGGGACCTGGCCCCCCGCCCACCCTGAGCCCCAGCACCCACCGGTGTAGGCCCCGGCTCAGAGCGCATGAGGTCCTCGTAGATGTCGTCGCCCTCCGCCTCCTCGCTCTCCACGCAGTCGTACAGGTCCTCATCCTCCTCCACCGTGTCGCTGTGGGACTGGCGTCAGGCAGTGCCCAGAACCCGCCTGCCACCCCTCACCCCGGATCCATCAGGCCGTGTCCCCTAAGACCCCAGGGCAGGCCGTGTCCCCTAAGACCCCAAGGCAGGGCGTGCCCCCTAAGACCCCAGGGCGGGCCATGTCCCCTAAAACTCCAGGGTGGGACATGTCCCCAAAGACCCCAGGTGGGGCATGTCCCCAAAGACCCCAGGACAGGGCATGTCCCCTAAGACCCCAGGGCGGGGAGTGTCCCCTAAGACCCCAGGGCGTGGCATGTCCCCTAAGGCCCCAGGGCAGGGTGTGTCCCCTAAGACCCCAGGGCAGGCCCTGTCCCCCCCATCCCAGGGCAGTCTGTGTCCCCAGACCCCAGGGCCGGCCATGCCCCTCAGCCTGTCCCCTCCAGATATGTGCTCCCTTGGGCCCCCCCCCCAAGGCCCTGCACTCACTCGATCTGGTCAGACAGGCCACTATAGATGTCTCCGTCACCCATACTGTCCTCCTCAGTGGGGAAGGGCCTGCAGGCAGGCTGCTGTGAGCCAGGGCCGGGCCAGGGCAGAGGGGGCTCTGGCGCAGAGGGTGGAGTGGCCCGACCCCTGGGGGGGGGTTACTCACATGATTCCCTTGTTCTGAGCAATCGGGGTCCAGGACAGAGCGGACAGGGTGTAGATGACCTGCAACAGGACAGTGGCTCCTCAGTGAGCCCCTCCCCACACCCACACAGAGCACAGCCCTGGACTAGACCCCAAGGCTAGACCTGAGGCTAGACCCCAAGGTTAAACCCCTAGCTAAACCCTGAGGCGAGACCTGAGGGTAGACCCCCAGACTAGACCCCAAGGTTAGACCCTGAGCTAGACCCTGAGGCTAGACCTGAGGGTAGACCTCCAGACTAGACCCCAAGGTTAGACCTGAGGCTAGACCCCAAGATTAGACCCCCAGGCTAGACCCGGAGGCTAGACCTGGAGGTAGCATCCTGAGGCTAGACCTGGAGGCTAGACCCAAGGTTAGATCCCTAGGCTAGACCTGAAGCTAGATCCTGAAGTTAGACCCCAAGGCTAGACTCTAAGGTTAGACCCCGAGGCTAGACCCTGATGCTAGACCCCAAAGTCAGACCCTGAGGCTAGACTCCAAGGTTAGACTCTGAGGTTAGACCCAGAGGCTAGACTCCTAGGTTAGACTCCAAGGCTAGACCTGAGGCCAGACCCCAAGGCTAGACCCCAAGGCTAGATCCTCTTGGTAACCTGACTTGGGCTTCCTCTCTCTTCCCACTACCCCCCTCGTGTCCCTACTTCCCTCTCTGTCCCCGTGTCCTGTTCAATGCTCATAGCCATTCAGAGGGGGCAAGATGATAACAAGCCCATGTTACAGACGAGGGACCCAGGGATCAGAGAGGCACAGCCATGTATCTGAGGCCACCGAGCAAACAACGGCAGGGACCTGACCCAGCGTCACATGGCCCAAGCCCGGCTCCCGGTCCCTAGGCGGCCTGGCCTGGCTCCTCACTGGCCTGACAGCCTGTCCCCCAGATGTCAACGGGAGTGAGCTGAAATGCAGTCTCTGGGCTTCAGGTATGGAGCTCACCTTCCCAAAGTCCTGTACATCGAAGAGGTCGAAGACCTCGAAGAGCTCGCTGCGCTTGAGGCCAAACTTCTCACAGCAGGTGGACAGGAAGGTCCGGATGTTCTTAAGGCATAGGAACTGTGGAGGCAGAACGGGGTGGGAGAGATGAAGGATGGGGGAGAAACTGCCCCAGGAGAGTCCCATGTCTCGTGTGACAGCGTTTCACAGATATTGCATGTTTTACAAACTGAAGGATTGTGGGCATCCTGCCCGGAGCACCACCCTTCGAACAAATGCACTCTGTGTCTTGTTTCGCTAACTGCCACAGTATTTCCAACGTCTTTGTGACTTTATATATCTGTGAGCATGGTGTATGAGTAGTGATTTTTTTAATTTTATAATTATATATAAAGCCGGGTGTGGTGGCGCACACTTGTAATCCCAGTATTTGGGAGGCCGGGACAGAAGGATTGCAGGTTTGCAGCCAGCCTCAGTTACTTGGTGAGGCCCTCTACAACTTAGTGAGACCCTGCTTGAAAATAAAAAGAATAAAATATAGGCTGGGGGTGTAGCTGGGAGGTAGAATGCCCCTGGGTTCCATCCCCGGTACCACAGAAAAGAAAAAGAAAGAAAAAAGGAAGGAGGGATGGAGGGAGGGAGGGAGGGAGGAAAGAAGGAAGGAAGGAAGGAAGGAAGGAAGGAAGGAAGGAAGGAAGGAAAAAACTTAGTGAGACCCTGTTTCAAAATAAAGAATAAAAAATAGGGCTGGGGGTGTAACTCGGAGGTAGAATGTCTCAGAGTTCAATTCCCAGTACCAGCAAAAAACAAAATAAAACAAAACTGATACAATATAAATGCTGTGACTTACACTGTATCATTTAAGGAATAATACAAAGGGGAAGGCCTGGCCAAGTTCAGACATGCAATTTTGTTTCAAATAGCTTTCTCCCCCCCCCCACCTCCCTACCCTCTGTGGTACCAGGAATTGAACCTAGGGACATTCTACCTCCAAGACACAAACCCCCAGCCCTTCTTTTTTTTTTTATTTTGAAACAGGGTCTCACTATGTTACTGAGGGTCCCACTAAATTGCTGAGGCTGGCCTCGAACCTGCGATCCTCCTGTCTCAGCCTCCCAAGTACTGGGAT
>PVJS01023185.1:7937-29939 GCA_004027185.1 Glis glis | reverse complement strand
TACTGGCAAACTTTCAATCCTCCTGTCTCAGCCTCCCAAATACTGGGATTACAGGTGTGTGCCACTGTGCCCAGCACAAGGGAACTCAAAATAAAGTTCTGCCTGGTCTTCACCATAGACACAGTGAAATCAGGAGTTCTAGGGGGAGTCAACCATTGGATATTGCAAAACTCTTTCTGATGCTCCTAATGTGCAGTAAATGTTAAAACCCACTATGTTAGATAAATATTTACTGCCTTCTTCCGCTTTTCACACCCCCAAGAACAAATATTTAAATTTATATGAAAGGAGACTCATTAGTAGAATCTATTTAACTGGACAGGCATCCTACTAGTATTGTGTTTATTTATTAACTATTAAAGGAATCCAACAGGTTGATACGATGCCATCTATTAAATTGTGCTCAATAGTCAAGACTCTTTATTTTTGAGACAAGGTCTTGCTAATAGCTGAGGCTGGCCTTGAACTTCAGATCCTTCTATCTCAGCCTCCTAGGTCTGTGCCACTGTGCTCAGCTACCCCCAGATATTATATTATGTATTATATAAGTTTTATTTTATACTTTTTGTTCACCTGTTTTTTTTTTTTAGTGCTGGGATTGAACCTGGGGCATTCTACCTCAGAGCTATACCCCCAGCCCTATTTTATTTTTATTTGGAAACAGGGTCTTGCTAAGTTGCTGAGAGCCTTGATAAGTTGCTGATGCTGGCTTTGAACCTGCGATCCTCCTGTCTCAGCCTCCCAAGTACTGGGATTACAGACGTCTGCCACCATGCCTGGCTCACCTCTTTTACAAGAAAGTGAGATCCTGAAGGGCAAGGCATTGTCTCTTTTGCTCATCCCTTTTTCCTAGAGCCTGGAACTATGCATGACATACAGAAGACAGTCAGTAAATTGTTTGTTGAATGAATGAATAAATGAACAATTTTGTAGCCAAGAAGATGATCACCTTTATACTGTAGTCTTACATTCTCTCTGCCTAAAATAATGTCATCCCCATAGATCAGTACCTGCATGGAGTCAAATTTGCCAAAAAATATATATAATCTAGCATATGCCTGTCTGTAACCTCAGTACTTGGGAGGCTGAGACAGGAGGATTGCAGGTTCAAAGCCAGCATCAGCAACTTATCAAGGCTCTCAGCAACTTAGCAAGACCCTGTTTCTAAATAAAAATAAAATAGGGTTAGGGGTATAGCTAGGAGGTAGAATGCTTCTTGGGTTCAATCCCCAGAACAACAACAAAAAGAAATCTAAATGAAATAGAAAATTTCATAGAAAGACACAAATTATCAAAAACTAACTGAAGAAGAAGTAGAAAATCTGAAGAGACATATAACAAAACATTGAATTAGTCATTTAAAAACTTCCCACAGGAAAATCTCAGGCCCAAATGGTTTCACTAGCCTTTTTTTTAAAAAACTGGGGATTGAACCCAGGGGCATTCTACCTCTGAGCTACACCCCCAGCCAATTTTATTCATTTATTTATTTTTGAAACAGTGTATTGCTAAGTTGCTGAGGTTGGTCTCAAACCTGTGATGCTCCTGTCTCAGCCTCCCAAGTACTGGGATTATAGGCATGTGCCACCGAATCAGGCTCAGTGTTCAACTTTACTAAACCTTTATGGAATTATTCACCCCATTCACAAACCCTTCCAACAAGTAGGAGAGAGCACACTTCCTAACTAATTCTATGAAGCCAGTATTATCCTGTAGCAAAGCCAATCACAAGAAAACTATCAATTAATATCCTTCAGGAATATAGATCTAAAAATCCTCAAGAAAATAATACCAGGCTGAATCACATAAAAAGATTAAACAGCATGACAGACAAACAAGAAAGTTTAGCATACAAAAATCAATCAATAAAATATAGCAAATTATAAACTAAAGGACAAAACCAACATGACTATCCATACAGATGCAGAAAAAGTATTTCCTAAGTTCCAATGCCTTTTCATGATAAACACACACAACTTCTAAATATTTGGGGATCAGTTGTATGGGTTGTTTTAGGAGGTGATCCTTGCTTACATCAGTAAACAAACACATTTAGGGAAAAGATGAGTATGGTATTAAAGTAGAAGAAGGGAAAGGAATTTAATATTTTTATCAGTAGGAAGAGGAAAAATATTTGATAATTTCATAAATATCCCAGGGAAATGTAGAAAGGTAAGGATTCATGAATCTTAGAAAACTAAGGATTTTCCAGGTGTGGTGGCACATGCCTGTAATCCCAGTACTTGGGAGGCTGAGACAGGAGGATGGCAGGTTCAAGGTCAGCCTCAGCAACTAAGCAAGGCCCTCAGCAACTCAGCAAGACCTTGTTTCAAAATAAAAATGGCTGGGGGTGTAGCTCAGAGGTAGAATACCCCTGGGTTCAATCTTCAGTACAAAAAAAAAAAAACAACAACAACAAAAGGAAGCTAAAAATTCATAGTCCATTCCTCCTGATAGAATACATTTCCTAGATTTACTGCAGCCATCTCGGGAAATGGTACAGCAATAAGACCCACAATTACAAAGGTTTCAATTCCTCCAAAGAAGGGAAGGGAGGAAGAAATGGAGGGCGAGAGGGAGAAACCCATTGCCCTCATGCTTTATAATTTACAAAATTTTTATTTTCAAGCTATTCAGATATTCCAAAGATTCAAGTGTGTCTAATAACTAAACTCATACCTAGTTTTATGTGAAAAATGAGTCATTTATGGAACAATGACTCTTGGGCCAAAATAATTTAGTATTGGAAGGTGCAAGGGGTTTTTCATTATTATTTTAAAGCCTTAAAAATGCTTTGTTTGGAGCATACTGCAGGACAAATACATCTTTTGAGTGTTAGATTTCATATCCCTGCGTCTTTTCCCAGTCCCTTACCTGTCATTATATGAAACTTTTATGACTACTTGCAGACAAAAGTCAGAAACACAAAGAGAGAAAAAAAGAAAAGAGTTCAGTAAATAACAGATCAGCAATTTAAGCTCAGCTGAGGAATTCAACTCTCAGACCCCAGATTGCTGAAGAGGCTGGATTCAGGTGTCATTGAAACTGGTGAGTCAGAAATGAGTTTTCATCTCCCTCTGGTCCTGCTGTTAGAGGTGCTAACCCTGCTACAACTACTAACCAAATTACAGAACCTCACATCATTCGCTTAATCTACTTTACTTTTTTTTACCTGAAAAATGAATCTGCTAACATTGTACTCTCCTTTTATATACAACATTGTTGTAAAATATTACTAATGAAATGTTTATTTATAAAGGAATAATTAGAAAAGCAAATGACAGTTATAAATTATAACTTAGTCTACAATAAAGATGGCATACTGTAAGCATAGAGGGGACTTTGATTTCTCTATAGCTATAATAACCTACATTTATGGAGGGTTTTACTATGTGCAAAGAATTGTTACTTACTCACTTACTTGATCCTTTTTAGAAACCCCAGGAGTTCCATATTTCATCTATAAAATGCAGAGAATAACAATTCTACATCACAGAATTGTTGGAAAAATCCCAGACATAGAGGAAGCATTCAATAAATGTTAGCTTCACATTCAATTCACAATCTACTCTTTTTCATACCTTAAAAACTCAAGAATTTGTTTTTCTCCCATTTTTGGCTCCTCTTTCCTTTCCCATGGCATCAGAAAGACATAGGTAGTCACATGTATAGATTCTTTCCTTTCTTCAAGATACGATTTTTTGTACTTGAAAATGTGGATGCATTTAAAGCAACAAAGTACACCCTTACTTGGTAGCTTCTGTCCCCTTATATCATTCCCTCCTTGCTGAGGTTTCTGCTATGCTCACCTTAATAATAGTCCTGATATTCAAATCATACATTTTAAATTTGCAAAATATTTTACAGGCAATTATTTTACAGCAAAATATTTTACACTCCTCTCTAGGCAGTGGTCTTTAGAGCTGAGCTTTAGAATGAGTTGAGCTTTGGGGTTGTCTTTAGGCTTGAATCTTAGTTCAGCATTTACTGGTTGTGTAAGTTGAAATAAATCATCAACCATACCCTCAGTTTCCTGGTGTATAACATGAAACTAAAACAATTATACCTTCTGGATTTATTTTTAAATGATATAGTACATGGAAAGGATTTAGCACAGTCCCCAGTACAATAGAAAGTGCACATAGTAAATGTTAGTGGAGACTGCTACATTTGGTAATAATAGTGGTTGACTTTCCACCATCTATCCCACCCATAGAGTTAGTCTAAGCTAGTCATAGTCACACACTTCCCTTTACAGCGACTGATTTAGAATTAACAATATCTTCCAGTTCTGTGAGACAAGAGGGGAAGTCTTCTGGGGACTTTCTTGCTCTTAGGAAAGAGCTGTAAAAAAGAACTATGACTCTAAAAGATAGTAATCATTTTGATTTATATCTCACAACCCCACTGCTTAATGGAAGTTTAATAAATGTTTGAGAAAATTTTAAACTGAAAGTTTTCTTTTCAGCTTGTTGAGCCTGAATGGAGACCTGGTAAAGAGTGAAGATACAATGAGAGAGATGCTGCAGCAAGGCGGGGCCATGTCTTCCATATAGTGTCTACATGGTTTAGTAAGTTATATTATACTCTGCCTTTTCTTTGTCTGTCTAGCATTTCTATAGGACTTTTCTGTATCTTTTGTTGTTAACCAAATCACCTAACTGAATAAATGAGATTTTATTTTATTATTTATTATTGTTATTATTATTGGTGCTGGGGATTGAACTCAGGGGCATTCTACCTCTGAGCTACACCTCTAGACCTTTTTGTTTTTATTTTGAAACAGGGTCTTGCTAAGTTACTGAGGCTGGCCTCAAACCTGCAATCCTTCTGTCTCAGGCTTCCAATTACTAAGGTTACAGGCATCCACCACTGCTCCCGGCTCTTAAGATATTTTATTTTATTTTAATCTTATTTTATTTTTGTGGTGCTGGAAATTGAACCCAGGGGTATTCTACCTCTGAGCTATACCCCCAACCTTATATTTTTTGGTATAAGTCACTTTTTATTTCTTTTTTATACTTTTGTTGGTGCATTATAATCTCACATCATAATGTAGTTCATAGTGATAGTGACATACATGCACACGGCACTTGGTGGGCTCTCCCCCGGCTCCTCCCCACACCCCCTTCCCATATAGGACATTGAGATTGACATTGCTATTCTCACATATGTACATAATGTCAATGGAAGTGATTCCTTCATTGATTCTCCCTCTTCCCACCCTCCCCTAGACCACCTCCCTGTCTCCCCTGGACCTTCTCTATTATCTGAAGTCCCTCTGGTATCCTGATTGCTCCCCTCGCTTCTGCATAAGAGAGAAAACATATGACCCTTCACTTTCTGTGACTGGCTGATCTCACTTAACATAATATTATCCAGGTCCATCCATTTTCCTGCAAAATTATTTGCATGTTCTTCTTGATTGCTGAGCAGGATTCCATTATGTGTATATCCCATAATTTTGTAATTCATTCATCCGCTGATGGACACCTAGGCTAATTCTACAGGGTCTCGCTACATTGCTGACAGCCTCGCTAAGTTGCTGAGACTGGCTTTGAACTCACAATTCTCCAGTCTCAGCTTCCCAAGTACTAGAATTACAGGCATGCACCACCACACCCCAGCTCTTAAGATATTTTAAAAGGAATGAACACTCTTATGTGTCTTCATTTGGGCTATAAACACAAAGTACCATAGACTGGGTAGCTTATAAACAACAGAATTTTAGGTTAGGCTGGAATTCCAAGGGTCCACTTCTGAGTTGCAGGCTGCCATCATCTCATTGTATCCTCATAAGGTGGAAAGAGGGCTTGGAAGCTCTCTGGCTTCTCTTAGAAGGGTACTAATTTCATTCATGAGGGTTCCACCATCAAGCAGTATATTGCCTCCCATCTCCTAATACCATCACTGTGAGGGTCAGGATTTTAGCATACACATTATGGAGAGACACAAACATTCAGTCCATAAAAATTTAATGACAAGTCGGGTGTGGTGGCACACGCTTGTAATCCCAGTACTTGGGAAGCTGAGACGAGAGGATCTGGGTTCGCGGCCAGCCTCAGCTACTTAATGGGGCCCTCCACAACTTAGTGAGACCCTGTTTTAAAATAAAGAATAAAAAATAGGGCTGAGGGTGTAGCCTGGAGGTAGAATACCCCTGGGTTAAATCCCCGGTACCACACACACAAAAAAAAATTAATGGCAGATTGGATGTAGATAAGGAAGAAATGTTTGAGGCATAGACATTGCTCCATGAGTTATGCTGTTATTCTCACTCCTGGAGTACTTTTCTTGTCCTTCATCAGCTTCCTCTAAGCCTTGCTGTGGGCATCAGCTCTCTCAGAGAAACTCCCTGATCCTCAGGCTGAGTATAGTGCCTCTGTGTTTCCAGGGTACCTGGGCAAGCTTTATTCCAACTCTCCATGGTGTTGAAATGATCTGTTCATACACCAGCCTGTCCCTCACTGCAAAGACCCTGGCCTCATCTCTGTATCACTGGTGTGAAGTGCACAGTGTAAGCACCTGGGAGCTGTTTGTTTAAGTGAACTGAACAAGAATGGTTAAGTCCAGGAAATGACAGAGAGTAAGTAACCAAGAATGAGGCCAAATGTATTGGGGGAATGATGACTTTGGTTTTAATTTAGTTGAATTTTGTTAAACCATGCAAAGAACTAAAGATCCACGACCACTTATCTCAGTTAAGGTCAAGAAGCCTTTATTCAGCCGGCGACTACCACTCCCTACAAAGACCGGAATGGTAGCCCTTTCTTCAGGTCCCCTTCCCCTTTTTATAGTGAGCCCACCAGTTTCAGAAGCTGCGTTAGCCAACTACAGGGGTCCTCTCCTTATTTGTAATGAAGATCAAAGACTGCGTTCATGAGGTTTTTTTCTTCTGTTCGCAGGTCTCCTCTCCTGGGCGGGACTTCCTCTCCTGGGTGAAACTTTCTTTGTTAACTTTTTGGCGGGCCTGGTCTCCTGGGCGGGACTTGCTCTTCACTGGCTTTTTACTAATCATATTACAATTTGAAATAACGGGACAGATGTTTATGAATATAAAAATGCAGAGATGAAATGTCAGGGCTAGAAGTCGTTGACAGAATTCAATTCCTTACAGTAAGGTCTTGGGTAACAAGAAGCTGCTCTTTCTTACCTGTCATGTGTCCTTGCCCCAGCATAGCAATTTGCCTCTTCAAAGTCAACGGGAAGTCAGGCGTGGTAGCTCCCATGCATGTCTGTAATCCCAGTATATGGGAGGCTGAGACAGGAGGATCACAGGTTCAAGGCCAACCTCAGCAACTTAATGAGACCCTCAACAATTTAGTGAGCTCCTGTTTCAAACTATAAAATAAAAAAGGGCTGGGGGTGTAGCTTGGAGGTAGAATGCCCTGGGTTCAATCCCCTGTACCAAAACAACAACAACAAGAAAATAAAAACCAAAAAAAAAAAAAACCAACAGGAGACCATCTCTGCCACTTCAGTTTCTTCTGCTTTATACCTTTCCCTTCAGACAAGGCCCTTTGCAACTTGGTGGGACCCTGTCTAAATTTTAAAAGTAAGATAGGGCTGGGGGTGTAGCTCAGAGGTGGAATGCCCCTGTATTCAAACCCCAGTACCATGTTTTGGCTGTTTCCACAAGGCACACCCACATCTGGCATTGTAACTTTCCTTTTGATTTCTGAGAGTTCCTCCACCACTTCTCTGACTCACAAGCAGTGTGCATGGACGCACAGCCCCTCACTCTCCCCCTTTAGATTTTCTCTCTTTCCTCTCAACCTATTTTGTATATTTCCTTTCTTTTTTCTCCCTTTATCTTTCCTTTTTCCACCTCCACACATTGAGTGGGTGGGCCAGCGGGAGCACAGGAGGCCACTCCAGGAGCCAACCTCAGCTCTTTCTCAAGTACCTTATTTATTGTAACTATTATGTATTTCTTTACTATTTCACATGTATGAAATGGCACTGCCCTTTTTATTAGGTTTCTGACTTTTAAAAAATATGCCACCAGAAAGTTTTTGAGTATTGTACCCCAATTCCATTTCCCCCAAAAGACCTGTGCTTTAATTGTGTGGTTTTGCAGAGAGCATGACTTTTAGGAATGCATAAATCATGTTATAGCAGAACTGCCTGTAATGTCAATAACTGTCTCCATCATAAGGCTAATGATTGAGGTCATAGGTAGAAAACACTTAGGATTACAGTTATAGTAAAGAAGAAATTAGTAATGGCTATTTTTTGCTCTAAGAAGGAATTGAAATTATGTTCTCCTAAGGCTCTCTAACTCCAGGATTTTGTGCATTCTGGAGTCTTGGGTCTAGTCCCTCTCCCACTCATGAGGTGGGAGATCGGAGGCCTGCTCAAGTGAGGCGATGGGTCGATAAGGGGATGAGAAAGCACTGGCACCCAGGGCTTTTGCCTTCTTGGTAAATCAGTGACCAGTGGACCAAAGGCAATAAATGACAACCAGTTACAAAGTGAAGCATTTCTCACTTCCTAAAGTACAATGAGAATTCCCTGGTCATGGTGAACTGTGCCATGTGGAAGGGACTCCAAAGCTCTTTGCTGTTTTGGCTGCACTGAGAGGTATAGCCAGAAGGCAGAGGTTTAGCCTATTCAAATTTTACTCAGTTCCAAGCACCATTCCAACTTTGTGCCTTAAGGGAGAAAGGCCTGCAGAGGCAAAATCCAGTCATTAGTAGATGAATGCCTGAGGGGCAGAGAGAAACTCATTATCTTATCACATTATTGTTTTCAATAGCCATTCCCTAAGCCCCCAACATTCAGAACACTTGTGCCCATGGGTGGAAGTTTTGTTATTTTTTCTTCCTGTATTATTCATGGTATAGAACTGTATTCCTAGCTAAAGAATATGCTTCCCTGCCAGGCGAGGTGGCACATGCCTGTTATCTCAGTACATGGGAGGCAGAGACAGAAGGATCACAGGTATGAGACCAGTCTCAGCAACTTAGTGAGGCCCTTTACAACTTAGTGGGACCCTGTTTAAAATTTAAAAATAAGATAGGGCTGAGGGTGTAGCTTGGAGGTGGAATGCCCCTGTATTCAATTCCCAATACAAAAAAATAATATATATATATATGCTCTCCTTTGTGATGAAGCAGCCTGTATTGGACAGGGTTCTCTAGATTAACAGAATACACAGAATGAGTATATTTGAAAAAAGGGATTTATCAGATGGGCTTACAGTTTGAAGCAATGTAGTCCCAGGTTCTGATTGCACGTGGAGAGTCAGAGGAACCAGTAGCTGGTCGAACGATCTAAGAGCTAGAGTCTTAGGATTGGAGCAACCACTAATTCAGTCCCAGTCCAAGATGTGAAGATCAGGAAGCTCTTTGGAGAAACGATGGTGGAGTTTCAGTTCCAAGAGCTGGAGGCCGAGAAGATCAAGAAGCTCTTCGGAGAAAAGCGAAACCGGCGGCCGACGATCTCAGGCGAGAGCAGATGCGTTTTTCCTCGGAAAGAGTCGCGCGCGCACTCTACGCGGCTTCTCCCTCTTTATCTAAGTCCGCACCTATCAGAATCCTGCTGCCTACATTCAGGGCAGGGCTTTCTCTTTAATCTGCTGTTACACACCCAAAATCACATAATCTTAGGTGTGTCATGATCAGGTCAAGTTGACAACTTAGATTAACTATCACACAGCCACAAGAGCCACTGTCAACTAAACCTGCCCCCAAACACATGTGCACGTAGACACACACACACACACACACACACACACACACACACAGTGTGTGTGCTCACTTTTCTCTGTCTCGAAGCTGGGGATGGAACCCAGGGGCTTATGAATGCTAGATAAATTCTACACTGAGCTACATCTCAGCCTCCTAAACGCTCTTTATTTTGTTTTTTTGTGTGTGGTACTAGGGATTGAACCCAGGGGGTGTTCTACCTCCAAGCTACATCCCCAGCCTTTTTATTTTGAAACAGGGTCTTGCTAAGTTGCTGAGGCTGGCCTTGAACTTGGGATCCACTTGTCTCAGTCTCCCAAGTACTGGATTACAGGTTTGTATTGGGTCAAGAGTAAAATAATAAGATATGGACTCTCCTGATATTTGTAGCCATTGTTTGATACATGGGTTCTCATTTACTATATAAATGGTGATAAGTTTATATCTCATGTTACATATTCCCAGCTTGCCATCCCCATTAAAACAAATGGTTTTTTAGAAACGATTTCAAAAGAATAATGGGTTAATTAATTTTACTCATATGTCACCTCTTTTGGAGAGGATGAGCCAATAAAAATGAAGATAGTCTGCTAAATTTGTGTTTTTGTATTCTAGGCCAGACTATTTTAAAATAATAGCAAACTGGTATTTTATTTTATTTATTTATTTATTTATTTATTTTGCGGTACCGGGGATTGAACGCAGGGGTGTTCTACCTCCGCGCTACGTCCCCGGCCCTATTTTTTATACTTTATTTTGAAACCGGGTCTCACGAAGTTGCGGAGCCCTCACTAAGTAGAGAGAGAGAGAGAGAGAGAGAGAGCTGAGGCTGGCCGCGAACCCGGATCCTCCGGTCTCCGCCTCCCAAAGTACTGGGATTACAAGCGTGCAACACCACGCCTGGCCCGCAAACTGGTATTTTAGAACAGTGTTTTTCAAAGTGTGGCTTGTAATTCCAGTACTTGGGAGGCTGAGACAGGAAAATCAGGTTCGAGGACAGCCTCAGCAAGCAGTGAGACTCTCATCAACCTAACGAGACCCTGTTTCAAAATAAAAATAAAAATAAATAGGGCTGGGGGTATAGCTCGGAGGTACAATGCCCTTAGGCTCAATCCCCAGTACCACACACACACACACACACACACAAAAGTATGGTCCACAGACCCTGGGAGGCCTCACAACCTTTCAGAAAGAAGGTCTGTAAGATCAAATTCATTTCATAAACATAGTAAGAAGTTGTTTGCCTTTTTTTAGGTGTTCACATTTGCCTTATTACCAAACTGCTGACCCCTCAGCACAAATCAAGGCAGCAGCTCCTAATTGCACTAATAATCATTGTATTAGTCAGCATCATTCACTTGTAGTTATACAAGCAAAATCTTGTTCTACTTTAGACTGTCCCTGATGAAGCAATAAAAGTTATTTTTTTGTTGTTATCAAATGTTTATTATTTGCCAAAACCAGCAGACATCTTATCAAATGCTGCCTGGTAACAAAATCTTATCACAGTTTTAATAAAAAAGAAATAAGCTATTTGTCTCATTGTCATTAGGTAGACTTTCTGCAAGGTTACTCAATCCAGACTTGTTGAGTGCACTGATCAGACTATCAGGTGTTGCAAGTATTCCCTCTTGGCCTTGCCCGGCAATTAGGAGCTACTTAGCTCTGTATTCATATCTCCACTATAACACCCTATTTGCCCCTAATTTTTAAGTCTTTCATTTCCAAATAGGAAGCCAGAATCTTCCATTGTTCACCCAGTTTGTTTTCAAAACAAACCAAAACCAAAACAAAACAAAAAAATCAAACAAAAGGAAGGTTAGTGAGACCTTGTTTCAAAATAAAGAATAAAAAATAGGGCTAGGGATGTAGCTCAGTGGTACAGCACCCCTGGATTCAATTCCCAGTACTGGAAAGAAACTTGCCTCTCCTTTTCCAAATAATATTTGTGTGAGCCAGATTTTTTTCATATATTTTAACCCAAAGTGGCGTATTACAACAGATTGAATCCAGAAGCAGATATGAAAATCCAGCTGTCTTCTATTAACCAAGACATTAAAGAAATTTACAAAAAAAAGTAAAGTTTATGCCACTAAATGTTGTTTTGGAAAATATACCTATTTTTATACCAATGTTTTATTTATGTTAACATATAACATTTATTATTTTTATTTTTTTTTTTTGCGGTACCGGGGATTGAACCCAGGGGCATTCTACCTCCGTGCTACACCCCCGACCCTATTTTTTAAACTTTATTTTGAAATCGGATCTCACGAAGTTGTGGAGGGCCTCACTAAGTAGAGAGAGAGAGAGAGAGAGAGAGACAGGGAGAGAGAGAGAGAGCTGAGACTGTCCGCGAACCCGGATCCTCCGGTCTCCGCCTCCCAAAGTACTGGGATTACAAGCGTGCGCCACCACACCCGGCACATTTATTATTTTTAAATAAATTTATAAGTAAATATTTTTTAAAAGATCTCGGTTCAAATTTCTAATAAAATACACATTGATAGATATGACCCACAAAAACAAAAGCTTTTGGGGATCATAGTTAATTTTTTTAAGTTTAACTGGTTCCTAATATTAAAAAGTTTGAGACTCACTATTGTAGAGCTCTGGATTTTAGGATATAGTTTTCAAAGTGTGGTCCATGAACCACCTACCTTGAGATTATTTTGTTATTATTATTATTATTATTATTATTACTATTTGTGGTACTGGGGATTGAACCCAGGGGCATTCTGCCTCCGAGCTACATCCCCAGCCCTATTTTTTATTCTTTATTTTGAAACAAGGTCTCACTAAGTTGCAGAGGGCCTCACTAAGTAGCTGAGGCTGGCAGCGAACTCGCGATCCTCCTGTCTCAGCTTCCCAAGTACTGGTATTACAAGCATGTGCCACTACGCCCAGCTTACCTTGAGATTATTAAAAATAATATGTGTAGTAGTCACTCCTTATTTAAGGTTTCTCTTTCTGTGGTTTCAGTTCCCTACAATTAACCACAATCCAAAAATATTAAATGGAAAATTCCAGAAATAAACAAGTCATAAGTTTTAAATTGCACATCATTCCAAGTAGCATGAGGAAATCTCCCACCAAATCACTCGATCTTTCTAGAAATGAACTATCCCTTGGCCCGGCCTTTCTTCACCGTGTTTGCTATCCACCTGTTAGTCACTTAGGAGCCTTCTTGGTCATCAGATTGACTGTTGTAGCACCACGGTGCTTGTATATTGGGTTCAGTACTTCTGTGGTTTAGGTATCCCCTAGGGATCTTGGAATGTACCCCCAAATGAGTATTCCTGTATCCCTTCCCACATTCCTGAAATGGACTCTGGCAACATGGGGTTAGGGAAACCCCCATGTGTGAAAAGCTTCTACATCATTCTGATGTGCATATAGGATACTGCACTGACCAAGGATCCTAGACTCTACATTCAGATTGGCTACATTATTGGCTACATTGTACTAATAAATTGGATAATTTATTAAAGACCTTGCGTGATTCTGTTAGCTTATTTGGACCTCGGTTTCCCACATAATATATTGAACCCGTGAGCTTTCCACAATAAAGGTTTACTTAGAGAAACTCAGGTAAAGGATTTTTTAAAAATCCTTTATGTTGTCATTTCGTGTGTGTGTGTGTGTGTGTGTGTGTGTGTGTTACTGGGGGTTGAACCTAGGGGCATTCTACCTCCAAGCTACACCCTCAGCCCTATTTTTATTTATTTATTTTTAAATTTGGAAACAGGGCCTTGCTAAGTTGCTGAGACTGGCTTCAAAACTTCAATCTTCCTGTCTCAGCTTCCAAAGTATTGGGATTATAGGCATGTGCCACCACACCAAGATTGTTGTCATTTCTTAAATTACATATGTTAAATGACTAGAGTCCTTGTTGCAAAATGGTATCCTTAACACTTAAAAATAGTTTAAAAAGTGGTCTTTTAAAAGGACTTTCAATAGTCTGCTGAGTTTTTGAAATCCATCAATTTCAAAAACTCACAGGAGATATTTTTGTTCTTAATGCATATTAACTCAGTTCTCAACCCAAAGTGTGTTTCCCAAAAGACAATACCTGAAAAGAGAGACCAAAGGGAAAACATAAAACAGATAAATGTAGACTACCCCTCAAAATAAATAAATTGCAATATAAAACTCAGATATAAAACAGATCTGAAGAGCCAAGGGCCCCTGAAAAATAAAAGCTTTTAAAAATGAGAGATGATCCTCCCTGCCTGGGGGCTACATACAGAGCGAGAAGTACAATCCCTTTAATGTTCTAGTAAGCCCCAAAGTCCAGAGCTCCCTTCCCTCAACCCCCACAAGGCAAGGACTGGCCCCAAGTTCCTAAAGCTCACTCGGAAGCAGTTCTTCAAGAGCTTTAAAAGTTAAAAAGTGAAAACTGTATGGGGAAAATGGTGGGGCTGTGGTTTTCTACGTTCATTTCCAATAACATATGTAAGTCATCAGCAATGATTGACAGTGGTCTACCACCTTTTCGTGTCCTCATTGCTGGTGTACTATTTGAAGGCAAGACATCTGTTAAAAGGGAATATGTTTAATATCGATTGGTCACATTTATTGAATCTTTACATGTAATTTAGCTCATCAATACCTCCAATAATTCTTATGAGGCAGGTACTATCAAATCTATTTACCATGAGGAAACTGAGGCATGGAGAGGTTGAGAAATTTTCTGAGCACTACCATGTAGTAAGCATTTGCACTTGGATTCAATCTCATGACTGTATGATTCCAGAATTTGAGTTCCTAATATCTACCCTATTCTGGTTCCTTATCCAAGAAATGAGAGGTAGAATAACCACACTGGGTGTGAGGGAAAAGAGGGAGCCCCTCAGTAAAACCTTTAAAGCCCAATGGTGGTCTTCAGACAGTGATTCTAACATGTGATAAAAATCTCCAGCTGTTATTAAAAATCACTTGCATTTCATTTGTGAATGGTAGAAAAACCGCCAATTTCAGGACCAAGGTGACCAAGGTTCCTGATTCCCACTCTTCCCTTTTTCCCCTTTCTTTCATTGTGTCCATTGGTCAGGATTCAGAGCAAGACCGTGGGTAAGGATTTTGCAGTATGACCTAAAGCCATATGAAAACATTGATCTTTGAGCTCATTCTGTATTTATTCTTTCTTCTCCAGCATCATCATAGCTCTTGTAGGTGATATCTAAATAATGCTTTCTTATATTGCACTCGAGAGGAGTGGAGATTTAAAGACACATCTGTATTTGAGAGAATCATAGTGTTTGGATTCATGGCAGGGACAGTTGCTAGAGGCTGTCAAAAGATGGCCTCTCTGATTTTTTCTATTCCCTCCTACCCTCAAATTTCTAAGCCAAGACTGAAACCACAGTTGTTAGCTACCCTCATCATTCTTCTTTGCATGTATCCTCCAGCTCTTCCCCCAGTGGAGCCCTTTCTGATTTCTTGTACTCTTAACATTGACATTTGTTTTCAGTCTAAAACTTACTCAAGTCTTTTGGGAGTTACATGATCACTGACTTGAGTTGTACAGAGTGGATGGGCTGCAAAACTCTAATGAAATAGTTGGCTTTGCTCAAGGAAATGTCAACAGCCTGATATTCTTGAAAGCATATATTAGTTTCTTAGCTCCTTTTCTGGGGGAATTTTTCATTATTATTATACTTCATTTCAGGGGAAAGAAGGAATCTTTTGAGGATTGCCAGTCTGAATTTATAAGACATTTATTTGGATTATGGAATATATTAGGAGAGAAGGTCTTTTGCTTAAAATCAAATACTCATAGTAAATGAGCAATGTTCACCTGTTGGCATGACCAAGGTCCTCAACATCATTCTTGCTAAAATATTCGCACAGTTGTAATAAAATGATAAAATAGTTATAATAAATAGTATTGTTATGGTGTTTTTGCATTCATTATTATGTTTAATCTTCACAGCTATGATGATTGGTAGGCACCACTGGTATCCAGTCAGAATGTTAAAGAACTTGAGGTCAGACAGCAAAAAGCTGCCACTCAACAAGCATTTACCTCTTACATTAAATCACTAAAGTTTTCTTAGGAGATGAGTAATGGGATCTCTGCCCTGGAATTCCCTATTGAGACCTGTCAATTGATGTCAGTTGTAACATATACAATCAAAAGGAGATGGTACTTTAGAAAAAAGATATGGGACTTTAGAATGTGTGTGCAGAATGTGTATTTGAAGTTGACCAAGAGAACTTGCTATTTCGTGGAGTGTTATTGTGAATTGTATTTTCACATGAATAGTTACTCTCTAGATTGTTCTGTCAATTGACCTTGAACAATACTGAATTTGTTTAGACTCTAAACATAATTTATATTTTTAAATATATTTCTTACATCATTAATGTATAAAATAAAAAGAAATATTTAACTCAGTCATTTTCGAGAGTAGAACAAATTCCAAGTGAGTTGGGTCCTAAGAACATTTTAAGAAAATTTGAAATTTGGTTTGAAAAAAAAAGAAAATTTAAAATTTGGCTATTCCTAAATGAGAGGCATGTAAAATATTACCCACAGTTGGTTTAATCACTATCCTTGCTGTCAAGGACCACCAACTGCTGAAGTTTTATCTTCTATATTTTGTTTGGAAGCCATTTCATCAATGAACCTAGCATAGACCCTGAAGTTACTTTAGCATCCTTTGCCTTACATACTGAATTGGTTGTAGATAAATGTACATTATTTCATTTCCATCTCCATAATCAAGCGTTTCACAGAAGCCCTGTCTGCCATCCCACCCACACCTCGTTAGATGACTGCAGACCTTCTCTCAGTTCCTCCTTCTGCAGACCATGGTCAGTTCTGAATGCTAAGATTCTTGTTATATCATTCTCTCCCCTCCAACAGGAGACAGTGTTGGGCAGTGGGAAAAAGTTCAATCTGTAGTAAACAGACTTGGATTAAAATTCTTCTGCCAATTCCTAGTTCTGTGATCTTGGACAATTTACTTAACATCTTTAATCTTCAGTTTCCTCACCCCTAGAAAGAGAATGATAAAGGTAAATTTTTACTTTGCTAGGGTCTTAAGAGGATTAAATAAGATAAATATATAAAGCACCCAGCATACTATCTGGTACATTTTAGACAACAAATGTTAGTTTTATTCTTATTCTTCATTAGGTTTCTTGTTACCCACTAGTTCATACTCCAACTTCAGTTATCAGTGCACTAGTTCTATAGTTTTTCCCTCCCCCTTCTTTTTTCTGTATGGTACTGGGGATTTGACCCAGGGACATTCTACATCTGAGCTACACCACCAGGCCCCCCCTTTTTTTAACTTTTTGTTTTGAAACAGGGTCTTGCTAGGTTTCTGAGAATGTCACTAAGTTGCTGAGGCTGGTCTTGAACCTGCGATCCTCTTGTCTCAGCCTCCCAAGTACTGGAATTACAGGCTTGTACCACCATGCTTGGCTTCCTATGGTCCTTTCTATCCTCCCCCATCCCCACCATTTTTTCAGAGTTACCACCCTGTTGAGCCCTCTTTGTCCATAGGAACCTACTTATGTGGAAAACCTTCCCTCTCTATCTTGTCTTTTCATTTGCTTCCTGCTCAGAGTCTCATCCAAGAAGTCTTCTTGATTAAATCAGTAGTTGACCTGTTTATTAGCTTACCTTTCTACTGAGTTTAATGTTTACCTTGCTGTTCTCAAAACAGGAGTTCATAGAATGTGGACTAAATACATAGAAATACCTTTTGCCTGTTCACCCATTTTATATTACGTAGCAGGCAATAGGTTGGTGAGGAAAATATGCTAATAGAATACATAAATTATTCTTGCTAACGCAAGCCATTCTGTGAGTGAAGTCAAAGGTACAGGAAGGCCCTATGGGAAATACTGAGAGAAGGAACCAGTTATTATTTTGTGCACTCAATTGCAAGCAGCTGTGATTTAATTGATGAAAATAACTATTATGGTTTATATGATTTATTGATAGCAAGTGATGTCTGATCCTTAAATAATAAACACCATCTAAGGAAGTGTCCCTTACTACAAAATAGCAGAATTTCCCTGAGTACTGAGCCACTACTGCCCCCTATAGCCCATCCAAGATATATCAGGGCACAGTATAAAATGGTTTCCCTTAATATTTTCAGGAAAAGATTTTACGTGTGTGTGTGTGTGTGTGTGTGTGTGTGTGTGTGTGTGTTGAGATTTGAACCCAGGGCCTTGCACATGTTAAGAACGTGCTCTACCATTAAGCTACAAGCCCAGTTCCAAAGCTTACATTTCTGGAAGATCTGTTGATTGTCTACACCACTTCTTCCTTCATAGTGAAACTCAGGTTTTATGCAGACATCTACAAAGTGTAGCCCATGTGACTGAGGGGAAGGTGACCCCAGCCCCAGCCTGGGTGGGCTCTAGCTAGTCTATGGCGATCACGGTCATTTCAGGTCTCTCGCCTGGATTGGTTACTAACGGAGTAAGCAGTCAGCTTATGGTGCTCCATCGGCAGTGGGACCTATATTAAACCAATCAGATTGAAAGAAAGGAATTTTCTTTTGTGTGTGCATGCATGAGGATAGTACAGTTTATTTAATATTTTTAGAGGAGTCTGAAGAAGATGGAGAACGGTTGACATCATAGAAACACAATTTTAAATTGAACATTAGGACATTTTTGTTAAGAAAGGAATTTTCTTGTATAATTGGTGGAGAAACTCATTTGCTCTCTGCTGGATGAGGAATCATGTACCTGATGATTCTTGGCAACCATGTTCCTGACTGCTGGGTAAACCTGCTGTAGGAAGAAGTCCACACCAGGAGAGGTGAAACACTAAGATAGGAGGATACAGGGCCTGGACTAATTGAGCCGCTGCATCAGCCAGCCAACACGGAAGCCACACTTACACTGGGCCTTTTATTATATGAGATAATACATTTTATTATTGCTTAAGTCAGTTTGAAAGCATGCTGACTGATAACACTACCAGTGGAAACAAATGGAAATAATAATAAATGTTTAAGATCTTTCCAAGCTTAAGGACATTATATAAATATACATTATTGGATGGCACATTTCCGAAGAATATTTTCTCAGCCCATCCATAGGCGGAAGTGCAATGTGTCTATTCAGGCTTAAGCTCTTATTAGGCTGTTTCGATTTTTATATAAGAGCCTTTTCATAATGAAGCTCATGGGTCATGTTAAAGCCTTGAAGACAACATATAATTGCGGGATTCTAGTATTCAGTATCTCTGAGTTCATTGCCACAAGTGCCTTTCCCCAAAGCTTGTCTTCCCCTTGCTTAAAAGTGTACCTTCTAGCCGGGCATGGTGGCGCATGCTTATAATCCCAGTGCTTGGGAGGCTGAGACAGGAGGATCGCAGGTTCACAGCCAGCCTTAGCAACTTAGTGAGGCCATGTTCCAAAATAAAAGAATAAAATAGGGCTGGAGGTGTAGCTTGAAGGTAGAATGACCCTGGGTTCCATCCCCAGCACAACAAAAACAAACAACAACAACAAAAGTATACCCTCAAATAGGGGTTGATGGTTTGATAGAGTGCTTGCCTAGCGTTCACAAGGCCCTAGGTTGGAGCACAAGCATTTAATAAAAGAAATCCTCAATAAAATCATATCATCAGGACTATTTTTGCTCATATAACTGTTGGTGTGGCATCATCATTATGTTTTCAGGATCCTTGTTTTTCTTTTTCACAAAAGAGTTGCCAAAACCATTTTAGTTTAATTTCATATTGTCCCCCTCCCATGAGAAATATCTACCTTTTAATATGAAGATTAGTAAAACTTGAAGCCAGGCGTGGTGGTGCGTGCCTGTAATCCTAGTACTTGGGAGGCTGAGGTAGGTTCAAGGCCAGCATCAGTAACTTATGGAGGCCCTCAGCAGTTTAGAGTGACCCTGTTTCAAATAAAAAATAAAAGAGGGGTCGGGGTATAGTTCAGAGGTAGAATGCCCCTGGGTTCAATCCCCAGTGCCACTAAAAAAAAAAAAAAACAACCAACAACATCAACAAACAAAACAGTAATAAACAGTAACACCTGAGCAGTTTATTAATTTTTAAAATGAAGAACATTGTAACATTCTTCAAAACAAGTATGTTTCCCCAAAAAAGGGACTTGAGAGTTATTCACAAGAATAAACTTTGAGCTTTTATTTACATGACATTTGAGAAAACAAATTAATGTAAGCATGCTTTGGATCATTTGCATCTTATAATTAAAACTGGCCCACAGTTTACTGCCTGAGTTGATGTTTGTGCTTCCAGTAGAGTCCATGCCAAGTGATACTTCTTGAATTGTTGCCAGGTAATGAGAAAAGAACACTGGTGGGCTTGATACACTCAGGATTTCTTCTCACTGAAGGAAGGCCAACCGGTCTCTCAACAGGCCCTGTGAACCAGGCGTCCCTGTAGTCTAATTAGGGGAAAATGGAGGGAGAATTGAGTCATCAAATACTAGCATGCCAAACTTAAATGAACTTTCATCTTAGTGCCCAATTCCATGTTAATGCTGCAAGCAGGACTTAGTTTCAAACAACATGATTTATATCAAATTAAAGTTGTTAGCTTGGCTTGTTTTTGTAGCTTTTGTTTATATTTAATCAAATTTGTTTCAGATAGGTGAATATATAAAAGCTATAAGCACATAGTGTTTATACCTTATTTATCTTAGGACACATTTAATAACATCTCAGCTTTCTTCTTACTGGGAGCAAGTTACATACCTCTTTGTTCCACTGTGTCCTAATCTGTAAAAAGTAGATAATCGTATTATCTTCTTAATTAGATTTTGTGAGGTTTAACTGATTTTAATATACTCAGAAAATTTCTTGGAATTAAAGTAAGCACTCTGAGTTAGGTCTACTCTAACTGCTACCTATACTTATACTACCATTACAAATAAAATAATTTAGCTGGGTGTGGTGGCACACACCTGTAATCCCAGTACTTGAGAGGCTGAGAAAGGAGGATCACAGATTCGAGGACAGACTCAGCAACTTAGCAAGACTCTCAGCAACTTAGTGAGACCTTGTTTCAAAATAAAAAAATAAAAAGGGCTAGGGGTGTAGCTTGGAGGTAAAATGCCCCTGGGTTCAATCCCCAGAACCAAAAAGAAAAAAAAAAACACAACAACAAATAAAATAATTTAAGCTAACATCACTATGTTTTCCATTTACAGGGATGTACTATAATGTTCAATGTTTTCCTTTTCTCAATCACTGCTAGAAAGCTTAGCAGGAAATCTGTGGCCCACCATAGCAAGAGTGGGGTTATTACAATAGGGGTTTTTTGGACTTATTATTGGCTCCATTTATGTTCTGTGCATATTTTTCTGTTTTACTCACGCTTTTAATTTATGAGGTTTTGTTGCCCTTTATTTGTCCTTTAAAACTACCTTAAGTTCATTTTGGAACAAAAGGCGTGGTGCTAAAAATAAATAAAAATACATATTCACTCTTAGATTGTGTGAAAGTAGGGCATTTAATAGACAATAAGGCTCACTGGGACATATTACCACATACAGGAAGGATCTCAGAATGCATTTCCTGGATTGTGAGATATTTCCTCAGGAGTAGGAGTATAATATAATTGGCCACAATTATCTTCTGTTCATTCTATGAATGTTGCAACTGTTTATTCAGTTCTGTAAAAACCTTGATGTGGTATTTTGTCATGTTTTTTTTTAAAAAAACTCTTTCATAATGAATCCACTTAGTCTTAATGTTTCTCTATTTTTTATTTAGACTTCTAAATTTTTGATATTTGCGAATTGATTTTTCTTGAGAAGAAAATATAGGTATTTATGGTGTAAATTCTATTATTCAAGTCTAGAAGAACAGAATATTATTTGTGATGACGGTTATATAATTTCCATTTCCTGATCTTTCTGCTCCATTTTCTGGGCCAGATTTTGACCTTAGACATTTTTGTACTGAGATAAATGAATTCCTGCAGGAGATTTTTCGTTTCCTATTAGAATTTGTTAAGTGAGATAAGAAATAACATGATTCATCAGGTGTTGAAATTTGCTACTTATAGTCCTTGGGGAAAAATACCTATTGGTGTATTCAGAACTATTTTGCTTTAAAGCAATTATCACTTCGTGTTAGGAGTTGAGAGAGCAGAGAGGAAGTGATAACTTCACTTATAAGCTCATCTATACCCATAAGGATTATTATTCTCCAATTAAAATTTCCTATTCAATCTGACATTCAACTTCCATCTAATTTTTTACTTCCAACTGTGTTTATTTGTGTGATTTATTAAGGCAATATGAGGAGAAAAATGGAACTTCAGGACCTCTAAATAACTTTTTTTTTTTTTTTTTTT
>PVJS01023184.1:6587-29941 GCA_004027185.1 Glis glis | reverse complement strand
GTGTGTGTGTGTGTGAGAGAGAGAGAGAGAGAGAGAGAGAGAGAATTTAAGCCACCATTAGTCAAATTTTCTATTACTTGAAGGCAAAAACATTCCCAACTCATACACTAGACTATTTCCTACCTTTAAAAATAACAGTATTGCCGGGCATGGTGGCACACGCTTGTAATCTCAGTACTTGGGAGGCTGAGACCGGAGGATCCAGATTCGCGGCCAGCCTCAGCTACTTAGTGAGGCCCTCCGCAACTTCGTGAGACCCGGTTTCAAAATAAAGTATAAAAAATAGGGCCGAGGGTGTAGCTCAGAGGTAGAACGCCCCTGGGTTCAATCCCCGGTACCACAAAAAAAAAAAAAAAAAAAAAAACAACCAACCAGTATTAAGCCGGGTGTGGTGTCACACACACCTGTTTACCCTGGTCCTTGGGAAGCTGAGACACAAGGATTGCAGGTTTGAGGCCAGCCTCAGCAACTTAGCGAGACTCTTAGCAACCTAGTGAGACCCTGTTTCAAAACAAAAAATAAAGCTGGGCATGGTGGTGCATACCTGTAATCCCATACTTGGGAGGCTGAGATGGGAGGATCACAGGTTCAAGGCTAGCCTCAGCAAAGTAGCGAGACCCTCACCAACCTAGCAAAAGTAGCCTCAGCAAAGTAGCGAGACCCTCACCAACCTAGCAAGAGCTTCTTTTGAAATAAAAAATAAAATAGGGCTGGGGGTATAGCTCAGAGGTAGAATGCCTCTGGGTTCAATTGCCAATACAACAATTTAAAAAAAATTTAAAAATAAAATAAAGGTATAGGGCTGTAGCTCTGAGGTAGGATGCCCCTGGATTCAACCCCTAGTACCAACCAACCAACAAACAAACAAACAAATCCAGTATTTATTTCAGACAGTGTTATTGAAAGATAAAATCAGATAACAATAGTCTTTTTTTAGGACTTGGGATGGGCCAGGCAGTTTTGAGTAGTTTACTTAAGTGAACTCTATAAAATCTCTCAAGAACTCTGCATGGAAAACACTACTGTCACCTCCATTATAGAGATAAGGAAAAAGAAATTAAGTCATTTAGCCAAAGTCACAGGACTTGCAAATGGCAGAACCAGTGCTGGCATCCCGGTGGTCTGACTCCAGGGTCGGTCCACTCATCAAGCACTTAGAGTCCCGAGCCAGGGCTCCTAGTGAGGGTGATCAGCAATCACAGGCGTGCTCGGGACAGATGCAGGGCCTCGATGGAGGTGGCTTGGGGATGGTTCTTTCCCAATGATTAATCTGAAAATGGAACTATGTACCCAGAAAAAACTCTTAGAGGGCAAAATGAGAAACTCCAGGAGAGGGGACTTAGGTGGGCAGAGTGGAGTTCTAGGGTCAACTACCCAACGGCTTTCCAGAACCTACCCTTGGTTCTTCCTTTAGTACCTTTCTCATCCTTGGGTCTCCAATCCCACTGGCTACTCTCTTACTCTCCTGGAGCTGGGATTTCCCCTGACTTTCTTTCCTCTAAACCCAAGACTTCACCTTCTAAGAAACAGGAACACTTCCTTTCTTTTTTGGCCAAAATCTATCAAGCATCTAATATCACATTTGGCCAGTAGGTGTCAGCATCTATTACAAAATGAGCATTGCTTAAACCATCCTTTATATTTAAGCTCAAAAGATTCAAATTATGTAAAACAAATCAGATTCAAATTATGTAAAACAAATTAGAAGGTTTTAACTCCATGTCCAACTTCCATCCAGCTGGACGTATGTACATAAATTATGTGTGAAACATTTAAAAGCATAGGGAAAAGTTTGGAGATAGAAGCTACCTAATGATGGAAAGATTAAGACAATAATTTTCATGTAAAATCATTTATTGACACATCATTTATTTATTGGCTTCATTATTTTCTGCATGCAATGATACAGAAGACACAACTAGGGAATCGAGGAATAGGATATCCTACTGGTATAGGATAAAATCTTGCATGCTGTGGGATACTGAAGTTTAAAATGGGGCATTTTCCACGACTGGTGCCTTTCTTGGGTATATGCTTGCCTTAATTCTGGTGTTTCCTCCCAACCTAAAGATATAGTCAGCACAACATACAATAGTGCACTCATTTTAAGAAAACAGAGGATGTGAAAATCTGGATGGACTAAACAGCTCAGAGTCATTGAAACGATAGCTATGCAGCACCTACTCTCTGTTCCTTAATGACATCTTGAGCAGATCCCAAAGCTTCCTAATCATATTTTATAAAGAAAAAATAAAATATGATGAAACCTCAACTGGGTGTGGTGGTGCACGCCTGTAATTCCAGTACTTGGGAGGCTGAGCAGGAGGATCGCAGGCTGGAGACCAACCTCAGCATCTTAGCGAGACTCTCAGCAATCTAGCAGGACCCTGTTTCAAAACAAAAATAAAGGGCTGAGGTGTAGCTCAGAGTAGAATGACCCTAGGTTCAATCCCCAGTAAAACACACACACACACACACACACACACACACACACACACAGATAATGCCTCAAGTATAAAAATTTAGCCTAGTCCAGTTCAATAGAAAGCTCCAATTTCATGTCCAATTCAATGCTCTCTCCTTCTTCCTCAATGTGGGTATGACCAAGGGCCCTTCACAAAGAGGACATGGTTAACTCTCTCACTCTTCCCCAATCTGTGTCTGCATCGTCTAGCACTGGAGAAGGGGGAGGAGGGACCAAATAGGGAAAAGAAAAACCTCTGCAGGGAAGGTGGCCCTGCAGGGTCTCTGAAACGCACAGATTTTGCATATCCATGGACGCAGGTGCAAAGAGAGCAGGTAGGAAATACAGCCTTTCTTCTGAATGATCATGCACACAAAGGGAAATGACTTCCTCCAGCACAACCTTTCCAGACCCCCCACCCCCAGTGACTTGTGTATGAGGTCATCTCTAAGGGTACCAACGAGAAGGCTCAAGCTCTGCTTATCTTGCATCACAGAAAATGCAAATATCCTAGCTTGAGAAGCCTCAGCACCCTTCCTCTAGTGCAATTCCACTACTCTGCGAACATTTTTACTCTATTTAGGCTGTAGGGAATGCCAATATAACAATAGCAGCAGGACCCATTGGGTTGTCTCTTAGTCCAGTGGAGGTACTTAGCACCAAGCACTCGGTTTTAGGGTTGTATCAACAATTCCAAGACAACAGCAAAAGTCCCATTTAATATCCTATGAACCAAAGTCCTAAATATGACTTATCAGGAATGGAAATAAACAAAGACTGTATGGAATACGTATTTTTTAAAAAGGGCTCCATTAAAGCCAAAGAAGAACTTAACTCCAAAGCACACCTGGGTGTGGCTCACCATGGTGTACAGTGTGCAAGCACAATTCTCGCAGCACATGCAGGTGTGGCACAACACACCCTGGGTATCAAGGACAACACAGAGGCACTGGGTACAAGGTGCAAAGGCCGGACCTGATAGGCAGTGTACAGGCCCAATGCCTGCTACCCAACTGCAATGCCTTGACAACCAACTGGAGTCCTTAGCAACCTGAGAACTATAACTGGAGTCAGCACCTGAGACTGAAAACCGGTAGCTTCTGCCAAGGAGCTTTGCCACCTTGTCATTCCGGCCACCGATAACGAGGCCGAACGTTGACTCAGCTGGCAAGGTGCCGGTAATGACGAGCCCTCACTTTCCTTTCTGGTCAAGACCACCCACCCATCCTCCCTCTCAGTGCACCAAACTCTTGCCGGTTAAAGTCACTGTGGCTCAGGTTTGCTAAGGTGCCTTTATCCGCCACAGGGCTTCGCGATCACTGATAATGAGGCTGACCACTGACCTGGCCAGCTCTGCTGGTAGCAGTCTGGCAATTCCTCACCTTCGGTTCTGGTTGAGTACTGCCTAAAGTCAGGCCTGAAGACCCGGAGCAGATTCACAGCTAATCTGGTCCTGAGACCCCAGCACAGCCAACCAAGCTCTGTGGTCAATGGACTGCCCAACCTGCTTTCCAGGTTGTACTAATCTACCCTTTCCCTCTCTCTCTGCCCCAAAATATTATAAGTTGGTGTGAAACACTCTAATTGTGTGGAGGGTTAATGTGTCTTGGTCACTATTGCAATAAACATTCTTGAAAGTGTGAGAATATAATTGTATCTTTTCTGTCAAAGGAGGTAGTTTCACTTAAAGGGCCATTTTGTAACCTGGTAGGGACTGACATTCCTTCCCCCAAATTAACATCGACCCTCCCCCATCTTCCCCTGTAGCTGACCGGGAAGAATGTGAAGCTGTAACTCCCACCAATAGGAGTTCAGCGCAGGAGGAGCCTTGCGTTAGGGATATAAGACCCACTGGGTTCTTTGTGAGGTGTGCTCTCTCACACACCTGGAAGCACCCTTTTTTGCAAAAAAGTAAAATTACCTTGCCAAGCAATTTTCAAACACGTGCCTTTTCTTAGACGCTGTGAAAAGTTATTTCTAAAATAAGGACAGAGACAGTGTTTTCATTATTTTCCACAATCTAAGTCTGCTGAGAACAAAGACCAGCCAAATGAGAAAAGCAAAGGCTATTTATCCAGAGCTGCTATAGCAAAAAAAGTCAGCCGCCATCACTGTGTTTTGGCAGAGACCCACAGACAGGCAGAGTGGGGAAAGCTCGGAAGGCTTCAGGTGTGGCTGTAATGAGGAAGAATAGAAGAGATAAAAATCTTAGGTAGAAAGGAGATAATGGGAAGGAAAATACAGTTTTAAAATCTGGAAAGTTTGTGAACTCTAACTCCACCCTATAGGGTATGTTCTGTCTTAGGCAGAAGCCTTGTTAGAAGTAAATTTTTATGGCGTAATTAAAAAAAAGACATGTTGCCGGGCGTGGTGGCGCACGCTTGTAATCCCAGTACTTTGGGAGGCGGAGACCGGAGGATCTGGGTTCACGGCCAGCCTCAGCTCGCTCGCTCTCTCTCCTTAGTGAGGCCCTCCGCAACTTCGTGAGACCCGGTTTCAAAATAAAGTATAAAAAATAGGGCCGGGGGTATAGCGCGGAGGTAGAACGCCCCTGGGTTCAATCCCTGGTACCGCAAAAAAAAAAAAAAAAAAAAAGACACATAGTTGAAAGCAGCTTGGCAAGGTGAATTTTACTTTTTGCAAAAAAGGTTCCTGTCACCAGGAAGGTCTGGCATGAAGAACAACATGGAGGAAATTACTGGGTGTTTTATCTTCAGCGCGGGGATTCTGTGCTGTGTTCCTGGTTGAGGTTGGTGGGAACACAGCCTCACAATCTTTATGCCATTGGCTGAAGGGGATGCCGGGGGAGAGGTTGGCACTCACAATTTTTAGGAAATGTTATCTACAAAAATACCAGCACAGGTACACAAATACAGTTACACAAATGGCAGCTTTACAACATGGCGTGCAAGTAAAGCCATTCCTTTGATAGGAAAGATCTATTTCTCACAGCCTCAATGAGTCCACACCCTTCATCACAATGGCTCCTCTCCCCACCTGAGATTCCTGAGACACTTAATGTAAACAAAGGGTCCATGAGGAGGACAAGGTCAGACACCAGCCAGCCTCCACCCATCAGTTACCTGGGAACCTGAAGATTAAGAGGAAGTCCAGACCTTCACTGTGGGACCCCACCTACCCCCTCATGGGGGTTCTATAAAAGAACTGAGAAAGCCGCAAACATTCTCTCTTGCTTGCTTGGACGGACGCGCAGAGAGACTTGCTCTCCCCCTCTGGAGATGGCCCACGTCTCCCCTGAACGTGTATCCCCACCTTTCTTGAATTAAACCTTTGCCTTTTCTCTGATGGCACGTGTTGAAATTCTTTTCATCATGGAGGCCACGAACCCACAGAATTATCCTGTCTTCCCTTGACAGCTGGACTGGAGGCTTGCTGGCCTGGGATGCTGTTGGCATGGCTGGGCTGCCTACAAGTGGAGCATCCTGTGTGATTGACTAGGGGATACTCATTTGGCTTTCTCTAGTTAGTCCTAACTGAAACGAAAGAGGACCCAATTATTGCCCTAACTCACTCCATTTTGTCTCTCTGACTTTTTCTTTCCACAGTTATTCTTTCCCTTAGTTAATCTTGAATTCTGGGATCACAGACCTAATAGATGATCATTTTGTGATGGAAATTATTTTATTTTGCGGTACTGGGGATGGGACCCAGGGGCATTCTACCTCTGAGCTACACCCCCAGCCCTATTTTATTCTTTTATTTTGAAACAGGATCTCGCTAAGTTGCGGAGGTCTCACTAAGTTGCTGAAGTTGGCCTCAAACCTATGACCCTTCTATCTCAGCGTCCCAAGTACTGGGATCACAAGCCTGCACCACCATGCCTGGCTTTTGTGATGGAATTAAAGCTGCCTCCAAAGCTGCAGCAGTGACCTTGGCATCACGACTCTGCATGACCAGTTCCAGGATAGTGATGACCCATCATGACCAAACTTTGCTAACCCTTCAATCCTTGCCTTTGTTCCTTCCCCCACACAACCTCAGAGCTATTGTTGACACTCCAAGACAGCATTGAAAATAAAATCCTTTCCTGCTTCACCATCAGTTTTTCTGTTTGACCTTTTGGAGCAAGTGGCCAGGCCTGGTCTGTTGGAAGCCCTGAAGCCAGGCCTTTGGCTGGGACTCAGATAGCAGAAAGCCAGAGTGGCTATATACAGGGTGGTGTGGGGAGACTAGGGAAATGTCATTCATTAATCAAATTCCAGACAATTGGGGCCAATTGTTATAGGAGCTATTGTTTAGCTTCCTGTCTTGTGACTAGAGAAAGCAATCTGTCATCTGACTTATAGCCAATTGACTTCTCTAGCTATTTATTATAGATAAGGGTTGACTTCTTGAGCAGTTGTGTGTTAAAGTTCAATTTTTATGTACAATTGGCCGTTGTCCATTTGTATATTTAGTAACTCTATAGTGAGTGGTGAACTTGGTTTCACTTTATCAAATATGATAGTATGTGACCCCCATTTTATCATGTTTTATAACTTATAAAGTCCACTTACATTTATCTCCACTATTAGTAGTACAAGACATTGTCTTCATCGTAAAGCCAGGAAATAGGCTCAGAAATGTCAATTAATTCAAGCTCTGAGACTATAAAAGAACTTTAGTTGGGGTCTCTGGAATTGCAATTTGAGAGACCCAGGTTTGGGTAGCACTGAACGGGTGTTCTGAAGGAGACAGGGGAGATGGGAGCTTATATAGGCAAGCAGTGCTGATTTGTTAAGAAAGCAGCAAAGATTCCTTTGTAGGAAACCTTTCTCCAGTATTGAAAAAGAATAGGGGCCATGTGACAGGGGTAACGTGACCAGTTAAAGACTAGAAAAGAATGTACATATGTAATGAAAATGTTCATGAAACGAGAGTCCAATAACGTCATGACACACAGCTTGAGTCTCTGGATAACACGGTAAATCTGGTTGCTCCAGATGCCTGCAGTCAAAGGTGAAGGTCAGCAGGTATGGTGGTGTCTGCCTGTAATCCCAGTATGTGGGAGGATTGCAGGTTCAAGACCAGCCTCAGCAAAATAGTGAGACTCTCAGAAACTGAATGAGACCCTGTTTCAAAACAAAAAAATAAGCCGGGCGTAGTTGTGTATGCCTATAATCCCAGTACTTGGGAGGCTGAACCAGGAGGATCACAGGTTCCAGGACAGTCTCATCAGGTAGTGAGACTTTCATCAGCCTAGCAAGATCATGTTTCAAAATAAAAAATAAAAATTAAATAGGGCTGGGGGTGTAGCTTAGATGTAGAATGCTCTGGATTCAATCCCCAGGACCACAATAAATAAATAAATAGGGCCGGGCGTGGTGGCGCACTCTTGTAATCCCAGTACTTGGGAGGCAGAGAGCGGAGGATCTGGGTTTGCAGCCAGCCTCAGCTACTTAGTGAGGCCCTCCGCAACATCGTGAGACCCGGTTTCAAAATAAAAAGTATAAAAAATAGGGCCGGGGGTGTAGCTCGGAGGTAGAATGCCCCTGGGTTCAATCCCTGGTACTGCAAAAAATAAATAAATAAATAAATAAATAAATGCGGGGTGGGGGTGTAGCTCAGAGATAGAATGCCCCCTGTGTTCAATCCCCAGGGCCATACACACACACAAAGGTGAAGGTCACTAAAAGTTCATATCCCCAGGCAGCAGCCTGAGACATGTGTGTATAAGTCCTGTTTCCATAATGACCTCCTAACTCCATTTTGAAAAGCTCTCTCAATGTGGCTTTTGAGACTGTGTTTTTCACAAACTAAAGTGACTTTCCAAAGCCACAAAGCTGCAAAAGAGCCTAATTTGCCTAGGAATGTACAATTATTTTATCTTGGCACCCCATCCTGTTAGCACCCCCCTTTACTCTAAAAAATGCCTGGCTTGACAGCTGGGCGTGGTGGCACATGCCTGTAATCCTAGTACTTGGGAGGCTGAGACAGGAGGATCCCGGGTTCAGGTTCTAGGACAGTCTCAGCAAGTAGTGAGACTCTCATCAACCTAGCGAGACCCTGTTTCAAAATAAAAATAAAATAGGGCTGGCGGTGTAGCTTGGAGGTAGAATGCCCCTGGGTTCAATCCCCAGTGCCACACACACACACACAAGAAAAATCCTGGTTTGAACAATAAATTAACTGATCACCTTATCCAACCCAACAGGGTCTTGAACCTATGACTCCTGAGTTCCAAGACCACCAGGTTTTCTTCATCCCATTCTCCTTGTCACTGTCCCTCCCAGGACCCATAGGCCTTTGCCAAGCCAGTCACCCAGTGACAGAATCCAAAGAGCTGATTAAACAAGTTTTCTTTGAAATCTGTCCTATTGCCAATGGGTTGAGAAGGTCAATCACAGAAAGTTCCTATTAAGAGATAATTAGCAAATGAAATAGAAATGTGAACATAAGACTTAATGTTTAATAGTTTAATGTTCCTTAAGGAATCACCATCAGCAGTAGCTTGACTATAATAAACACAGAGCAAGGATGACTGAGCATTTGTGCCAAAGTCTAACGTCTTACCAAGATCGATTCTTTTATTACTCTGCCACCTCTGACCTTTAAAAACTCACCAAATCTGTAAAAACAACAAAAATCATGTCAAGGAACCAGTTTCAAACCCATTCAAGGTAATTCCCCCTCAACAGTACGGCTGGAGCAGAGTCGGTTTATTTTCTGCAGTCAATTAATCCTGCTTTTCTTAAGCAGAATGTCTGATTGCCTCCAGCCACAGAGAGGCTTCTTTTCTAGAACAAAAAGCAGTCTGCATAGCTCATGTTAATTCAAACCTGCAGGTGGCAAATGACTGCTCTTTGGAATGAAGGCCAATGGCGACTTTGAGACTATTTGAGATGCATTAGGGCTCTTGATTCCAGAAAAAGGAAACACTGAAGCAAGAAATAAATTGGTTTTGGGCCATTTATGGACTAACAAGCACCCCGTGGTCCCTTTGTGAACCTTGGGTTCTTAGAGCCAGCCACTCTTCCAGCCCTCAGCCAAGATCCCCCCCCATCCGCCTTATTCTCAATTCTCCTCTTTGCTGTGATCCTTGAATTAATGAACTCCTCTGGGAGGGAGGAGCCTTTAAGTCAGGGTCAAACCACCCCCACTTCCAAAACTCTTCATAAATCATTCAAAGCAGGACTTCTTCACAGCAGGAAGTAAACCTCTTGGAGCTCTGCTTTAATTTTCTATCACTGCCAAGAGAAAATCAAGTCCACGCTCTTAACTTCTAGCATTCTTGTGTTCCAAAAGTTCCTTTGTGTGTCACTTGTTTGGAAGCCAGGATGGACTTTCTTCTAGAAACATGCTTCTTTATTTGTTTTTTTTTTTTTTTTTTTTTGCACTGGGGATTGAACCCAGGGGCACTCTACCTCCGAGCTACACCCCCCAGCCCTATTTTTTATTCTTTATTTTGAAACACGGTCTCAGTAAGTTGTGGAGGGCTTCACTAAGTAGCTGAGGCTGGCCATGAACCCGGATATAAAAAAGCTTCTTTAAATGGTAATTGGGTTCTGGGTCCAGTTAAAAATCTATTTTAACCCATGTCACTGTTGTAATTCTCAAAGCAGCCCCAGCCTCTGGAAGGGGTTCAGAGTATGCCACCTCAAAAAGATGCCACTCAGGCATAATGATTCTTTTGAGCTAAAGAGGATTTCGAAAAAAACAGACACAGGCTAGACATAGAAATTTATGGATACAGAGAGAACACTGAGTCTCTAAAGGAAAAAATATCCCTGTTAAAATATAAACCAAACAATTTGTAAACAACTGGTGTGCTGGATAAAGGAGCCTGAGTGACAGAAAAGGGCCAGAATATCAGGATGCACCAAACAGCCCATAAATTACTTTGTAATTTTCCAGTTCCCTGTATGTTTTCTGGAATATAGCAAAACAGGAGCGAGACTTGAAAGAGACTAGTAACCTGGTGAGGCTGGGAGCTAACATTTGATTAGACTATGACTCTAGGGCCTGATCCACCCAATTGGCTACCTCACCACCAGAGATGCTTGTCTGAGCTGAAACCTCTGTGAGAAAGGAAAACAATTTTTTTTTAATCAAAGTTACCAGATCACATAGAAACTGGCAGGCTTCCATTTTGTAACTGTAGCTTAGGTATCCATTTTATAACTTTTGCACATGTGTCTATATGTTCCACTCCTAGATGTACTGGTTTCATGATTCTCCTGTAAAATCTGCCGCCCAGTAAAAACTAGCCAGCTGGATTCGATTGTAAAAGCCATACTCCAGCCAATGGGGAGTGGGTAGTGGCCTTCGCATTATGAAATAAAAGGCTGAGTGGACTGCCTGCCCGGTGTGCTTGCACCCTTACTTTTGGTTTCATTTGTTTTTTTGTTTTTTATTTGCAGCTTTCCTAAAATCTGTTTCTAACACCTACATGCCAGATCAGACACCTAATGGGGAAACATGATCTTGCTCAGTATTTCCCAATCCCAAGGGAAGTCCAGCCCCTTCAGGCCATCCATATTCCGCCTAATTATGTACCTTAATAAAAATCAGATCTTCCTCACCAGTGATATGTCTTGATACTCCTGACACTCTGCTCTGACAGTGTGCACCTTCCCTTTATAAGAATTGCCTTGCCCTGCTACTCATACCTGACACATCCTTGACATGGAAGAACCTGGAAGGCTTGAGTAGAGGTCTTCTCTGCTGGTGGAGAGACCTCCTTGGACTGTTGGTGCCCCCCCCATCTGCCTGAAAGCCCCTGTGAAGTTGCACACTCCCCACTTCCAGTACGAGGAAGGAGATAACAACCTTATCACCAGAGATGGCACCTAGAAAGAATCTACACAAACTTACTAACTAGCACTCATCTTCCATTTGTTTCCCGTGTACCTCTATCTTCCCACAGTTTGCCGCCCCTTTTCTTTTGTCTTGTCACTTCTCTACAAATTTGCTATTTTTTGGTTAAGCCCCCTTGAGTTCCTCATCGCTGAGTTTCTCACATGTCTGTGCATGATGCACATGTTAATGAGCTCTTGTTTGCTCTTCTATTGTCCATCTGTCTTTGTCAATCTTATTTGCAAGGTCCCACCTGAAGTAAAAGTCTTTTTCATCCTACACATCTCTAAAACTCAAGTGGTAGGCCAGATACTAAGCTTTTCTGAGAGCTAAGCCTTGAGGTCTTGGGGAACCCCAAGTAGACCAGATGTAGGGAAAGAGAATGATGTGGATTGAGGAGTTAAAATTGAGGTGTCTCCTTATCTTTCACCCTGCACAAAACTCAACTCCAAATGGATCATAGACCTAGAAATTAGACCAGAAATGTTGCAATCACTAGAAGAAAACACAGGATCAACTCTCCAACATATAGGCACAGCCAAAAACTTTCTCAATAAGATCCCTAAAGTTAAGAAATAAAATCAAAGCTGGGCATGGTGGCGCACGCTTGTAATCCCAGTACTTGGGAGGCTGAGACAGGAGGATCCGGGTTCGTGGCTAGCCTCAGCTACTTAGTGAGGCCCTCTGTAACTTAGTGAGACCCTGTGTCCAAATAAAGAATAAAAAATAGGGCTGGGGGTGTAGCCTGGAGGTAGAATGCCCCTCAGTTCAATCCCCAGTACTGCAAAAAAAAAAAAAAGAAAGAAAGAAAAAACAAGAACCAATAAGTGAATAGCATCAAATTAAAACACTTCTATGTAGCAAAGGAAACAAGAGTGTGAAGAGAGAGCCTACAGAATGGGAGAAAATCTTTGCCAGCTACTCCTCTAACAGAGGACTAATATCCAGAATATATAAAGAACTCAAAAAACTTGACACCAAAAACAAAAACCTAATCAATAAATGAGCAATTAAACTAAAGAGACATTTCTCAAAAGAAGAAATACAAATGGCCAAAAGATACATGAAAAAATGTTCAACATCAGGGAAATGCAAATCAAAACTACACTGAGATTCCATCTCACTCTGTTGGGTAGCTAGCTAGACGTTAGCAGATGGGGTTGAGTAGACTGGGACAGACCACAAATTTACCTGCAAAGACTCACTTTGACCCTGTTCCCTGTGGGAAAAGGTGTCCAGAGGGGATATAAAACCCAGCACTTGGAAGGCTCCAGGCAGTTTTCTATCCCAGAGAAGACCCTGTACCAGATGTTTTCCTCCAGGATGCAATCCTCCTCCCCCTTTCTTCATGGCTTTTCTCACATGGTGCTTTCTCTTCTCTAAATAAACCTCCTGTATCCCCCAGTTTTGCTTTCTGTGAATGCTTTCCAGGCAGATAAGCAAGGACTGAACTTGTGCAAAATAATTTTAAATTCTCCCACCTGGTAACAACTCCATTTGGAACAGCAATCATCAAGATTACAAACAATAATAAATACTGATGAAGATGTGGGGGGAGCAGAATGCTTATACATTATTGGTGTGACTGTAAATTAGTACAACAACTATGAAGATCATTATGGAGGTTCCTCAAAAGACTAGGAATGAAACTACCCTATGACCCAGCTATACCATTTCTAGGTATCTTTCTAAAAGAATTAAAATCAAAATATTGAGCTGGGCGTGGTGGTGCATGCCTGTCATCCCAGTACTCGGGAAATTGAGACAGGAGGATCGCAGGTTTGCGGCCAGCCTCAGCAGTTTAGCAAGGCCCTCTGCAACTTAACAGGACTGTGTTTCAAAATAAAAAATAAGATAGGACTGGGGGTGTTGTTCAGAGGTAGAATGCCCCTGGGTTCAATCACCAGTACCACACCCACACACCCACACAAAAATCAAAATACTGCAGTGATTTATACATCCCCATGTTTATAATTGCTAAGCATGGAACCAACCCAGGTATTCCTCAACAGATGAATGGATAAAGAAAATGTGTATAGACTCAATGGAGTTTTACTCAGCCATAAAGAGGAACAAAATTACATCATTTGCAGGCAAATGGAGGAAACTGGAGAGCATTATGTTAAATGAGATCAGACAGACTCATAAAATCAAGGGTCATATGTTTTCTCTCATATGTGGAAGCTAGAGAGAAAGAGGGAAAGAAAAGAGACCTCATGGAAATTAGGAGAGAGATCAGTAGAGGAGTAGAAGGGGACTGGAGGAGGAAGGAGAGAAGGACAAGGGGAGTTATAGGGAAGGACACAGACCAAATAATGTGCATGTATGAATGGATCACCATGAGAAGGCAGAGGGAGGAGGGGAGACGTGGGCAAGCATCTTCGATGTGGGTTCTGTGGGAAGAAATAGCTGAGGCAGGTTAAGCAGATTTAGGGTTGGTTGGTTTGAATAATTTCAGCTGGCTCTAGAATGTAGGGGCTATCTCTAATTACCTCATAATTGGCTCTGGGGTGATCAGGGCTGGTGAATATGGACCCAGAGTGTGAAAACCTGTAGAGCAGACCGTGGCTGTGGGTGTTCTGGATTGGTTATTCTGCATAAGAAAGGCTGACCATAAGACTGTCTTTCCTGTGTCAGGGAATTGGCCAGTCTTGGGAGGGACAGTTTTTCCAGGGTGAGCAGGTTTCAATGTGAGAGCATCAGAAAATGGAAAATCCAGCTGGGCGTGGTGGCGCACGCTTGTAATCCCAATACTGGGGAGGCGGAGACCGGAGGATTCGGGTTCACGGCCAGCCTCAGCTACTTAGGCCCTCCGCAACTTTGTGAGACCCAGTTTCAAAACAAAGTATAAAAAAGAGGGCTGGGGGCGTAGCTCGGAGGTAGAATGCCCCTGGGTTCAATCTCTGGTACTGAAGGAAAAAAAAAAAAGAAAAAGAAAAAGAAAAAGAAAATGGAAAATCCAAAGGTGCTATGACTACAGCAGGGTTACCTTTTTATGGTAGGTAATCCCTGTGGAAGCTGGACTGATTTCCTCTTTGGCTGAAATGAGATGCCGCCATCCCTTCTCACCACTCTCTCCTGGGGGCTCTTGGATAATCCAGGAAAGGAGATATTGGGCTTCCTGCTAGCTGGGCAGGGGTCTGAGCAAACCCCTAGAAAAATGGCAGCAATGTGACCCCATTTGATCTCTGAATTTGTGCCATATTCCATGCTGGTTACCATAGCAAGACCTCAGTTGATTAGGTTCAAATATACAGAATGAATTTGAAAGCACTTTAATTTCAAAACTTCTTTGCAATTCTCATCCTAATAAAGTGAAAGCCAAAGGGAAATAGATGAATATTTAAATCAGTTTAAAATCTATTGACCTAGATGGAACATCTGTACAAGAAACTTTGGATGATTCCTCAGGGACTGTGAGCTTCCAGAGAATTACACTGTGGTGGGGGTCAAACCCCACAATAAACATACCTGACCAAATACTGGGAGATTTTAAATATCTATCGTCTATCTATCTATCTATCTATCTATCTATCTATCTATCTATCTATCAATGCGGGGGCGTTCTACCTCCGCACTATGCCCCCGGCCCTATTTTTTATACTTTATTTTGAAACCGGGTCTTACGAAGTTGCAGAGGGCCTCACTAAGGAGAGAGAGAGAGAGAGAGAAAGAGAGAGAGAGAGAGAGAGAGAGAGAGAGAGAAAGCGAGAGAGCTGAGGCTGGCCGCGAACCCGGATCCTCCGGTCTCCGCCTCCCAAAGTACTGGGATTACAAGCGTGCGCCACCACGCCCGGCTATCTATCATCTATCTATCTATCTATCTATCTATCTATCTATCTATCTATCATCTATTATCTATCTATCATCTATCTCTTCATTCTCTGCATGTGAAACTCTGAGCTTATTTCTTAACCTAGTTTTCATTAATATCCTCAAAGAGTTTCTTGCCAATGCCTTTAGATATTCACCCCCCCAACCCCAGTGTCCAATTTGCTGTTGAATACTGTTGTTTTATCGAATGACCACAGAGGTTACTACAGTGGATAAGCCACAAGCCTGGTTCCTGAGGAGCTCCTGGACTAGGGATAATGATTCTTAATATTTTCTGATTTCATATTTCTGATCATCCCTGCAGGTGGTCCATGGATTGCAGATTAAGAATCTTGGTCTAACACAAAAAGCAAGAAAAACAAATTATACCAGAGGTTGTATAATCCAACACTAGAAATGTCTATAGCAATGTTTTTTACTTAGGCTGCATATAGAAGCGTCTAGGGAGCTTTAACAAAACACCCCTGCCTGGTCCCACATCCAGAGGTGGCATATGACCAAACCCCAACAAAATCTTCTAGAACAATGCCATCAATAACAGAAAATGTGTAATGATAGGACATTTTAAGTTACTATGAACATCCATCAGACATAATTAGCATAATTAGCATAATTAGCATAAAGACCAGGGCCTGGTAGAACTGGGATGGAGGGAATTAAGAACAGGAATCATAATCCTATCAAAATATTCATTGAGCATTTACTATGCTTTACACACGCATTATTTTATTTAATTCTCACAACTGGCCCTATGAAGTAGTTGTGATTATCCCCTTTTATAGATGGGAAAATTGAGGCTCAAAAGTATGAAAGACAAAATGCACTAGAAAATTAGGGAGAACATTTTATTCAGGCTATTGCAATAGGCAGAATATTCATTTATGAGGACTGTCTCGAAGAAAGGGAAGGGGGCCTGGGGTTTTATAGAGGCAAGTAAAGAAGGGAACGAGCCTTATAGGAGTCCTGAGGAAGGGTGGAAACGGGTCTTATCATGGATAGAGACAGATCTTATCAGGGAATGTGCTAGGGCAGGGTGGTTCTTTCCAAGATTAGCTGGTCCCCAGAACACAAAAGGGTGAAGGGATTTCTTAACCTTCACGATGTTCTCAGGGCTTAAGTAAAATTCAGTATTATCAAAAGGCTGAGTGACCTATCCAAGGTCACGTGGATGGGTCATCCCATAAGTGGCTCAGCTGACCCAGACTGACTTTTACAATCTGTTCTGTTTGTGACCAGAACATCTGTTTCTGTAAGAGGAGAGATTGGAAGCTCTTCAACCAGGAAAAGCCAGGCACAGGGGATGCTCCAGAGTACAAGGTCCAAACTGAGTTACCTGTGAGCCTGGACTGAATCACAGGAGTTGACTTTCAATTAAATAGCTCTAGGACCAGTGTTTGAAGAATCCAGCAACTCAGGCTCAGGACAAGGGGCCCTTTCTGGGCTGAAAGAGTGGGAGGCCCAGGCCCCCGTGGATAAGGAGACCAGCTGCGAGCTGGCATAAACCCCTGGGCGGAAGCTGCCCCTGCTCTCCTTGGTGGACCTTAGCTACCCCTCGGGGCTTGGACAGAGAGGCAGGAGCCTGAGGGAGGCCTGCTCCACTCTCCTGGGTGATCTGAGCCACTAGCTGGCAGAGCTTCACGTTAATTAGCCATCATTCTCGTGGACTCATTAAGCAAGTTCAAGGACCTTTACTGCTTTGCTGACTGAAGGATAAAGTGAAAATGAGTTTTTGCACTTGTGCAGCTTAATAATTAAAAGACGAAGAGGTAGTTCTGTGCTTTCTAAAGTGTGGGGCCTCAGTTAAACTTTCCCTAGGGTTGCTAATGCCAATATCCTCTCATTTAATAAATACTTATTGAGTACCCACGATGTGCTAGCACAGCCCGTTCAGTGACTAAAACAAATAAATATCCTTCCCCTTCTGAAGCTTAATTCTAGTGGAGTAAAGAGATGATATGTGATTTAGAAAAAGAAGCAGAGCAAGGTAAGAAAGCTTGGAAGTTGTGTTGGCCAGCTTTCCATTACTGTAATAAATGCCTGAGACAAATCAGCTTATACAGAAGAAAGGTTTATTTGGGCTCATGGTTTCAGAGTTTTCAGTCCATGTTTGCTTGGCCCTGTCACTTTGGGCCTGTGACAGCACAGCACATCACAGAAGGAGCACATGGCTGTTCACCTCATGGTGGTCAAGAAACAAAGAAAGAGGAAGAGGAGGGATGGGGTTCCCAATATCCCCGTCAGGAGCACACCCCCAATTATCTAACTTCCTTCCACAAGGCCCCACCTCCTAAGGGCTCCACTATCACCCAGTGGCACCAAAAGTTGGTGGCCAAGCCTTGAACACTGGGCCTTTGGGGGACATTCAAAATCCAAAGTAGAGCAGAAGTGCAGAAGGAGAAGGGAATATGTTTTATTTATTTATTTATTTATTACATTTACTTTTAATTGACATGTAAAAGAATAAAAATTGTATATGTTAATGGGGTACCACGTGATGTTTACATACATGTATACATTGTGTAATGTTTAAATCAGATTAAATATGTCTATGTCCTCAAACATCTATCATTCATTTATAGTGAAACCATTTCTTCTAACTTTTTGAAAAATACAGTACAGTATTGTAATCTATAGTCATCCTACTGTGCAATAGCACACGAGAACTTCTTATTCCTAACTGGAACTTAGTACCCATCAGTGTGTGTGTGTGTGTGTGTGTGTGTGTGTGTGTGTGTTTCTGAGGATCAAACCCAGGACCTCACACATGCTAGGCAAGCGATTTGACACTGAGCTGCATCCCCATTGCACACTGTTCAATTTTTTATAGGGCTGCATGTGTGTGTGTGTGTGTGTGTGTGTGTGTGTGTGTTACTGGGTATTGAACCCAGGGGGCATTCTACCTCTGAGCTATATCTCCAACCCTTTTTATTTTTTGTTTTGAAACAGAGTCTTGCTGGGTTGCTGAGAATCTCCCTAAGTTGCTGAGGCTGGCCTGGAACCTGTGGCCTTTCTGTCTCAGCCTTCTAAGTGCTGAGATTACAAGTGTGCACTACCATTCCTGGCTTGGGGGTGCATTTTAAATAGCGAGGCCAATGTAGAAGTTGATATGTGGGCAAAGACTTGAAGGTGAGCAAGGGACCCTTGCAGATATCTGGGGCAGAGTGTATGGACAGAGGCAGGTTGGAATGGGTCTGGTGTGCTCAAGGAATAGCAAAAAGGTCTGGAACAAAGTAAGGAAGGTGGAGTGTGAGAGGAGAGGTCAGAGAAATGATGGTGTCCAGATAGTAGATCTCAGAGACCTTCATAAGGGCTTTTGCTTTTACTCTGAATGAAATGGGGACTAGAACATTTGCTATCACTGTATCACTCTAACTGTGGTCTTATTTGCCTCTTCTTGGAAGACAGGCTTGGTCCTTTCAAAAGTCACAGAGGGCCCCAGACACCAACCAGGAACAAGGATGCTGAGTTCCAGATGTCACTCCAGACCAGCAGTCGGAAGAGTTGGCTCAGAAACAAAGATGTCAGTGTGATGGCTAAATCGAGGTAACAAACTGAAGAGTCCAGAATCAAGGACTTGGTTCAGCTCCACCTCTGGGAGGCCTTCCCCGAAGGGGCTCCTCGGGAGCTGGACACGATCTGTGGGCTCCCAGAGGACCTCGGGCTTGCCCCCTCGGAGCACCGATCTATTGTACTTGTCTGTCTGTTGACCTCCCCCAAAGCTCAGCTCCTTGAGGTTACGATTCCCATGAGATTTACTGTTTTTTCTCTGTGGTGTCGAACTCAATGCAGTGGGTGCTTAATGAATGATTAATAGCAACTGACATTTATTAAGTGCTCTCTAGTCATTAACCTATTTAATTCTCCTAGGTACTCTCAGAAATAAAGACTATTTCTATCCCACAACGAATAAATTGAGGTTCAGAGAGGTTAAGTAACTTACCCGAGGTTGTTTGGTTAGTTAACAAGCCACAATTTCTATGTGGGCAGCTGGGCTTCAGAACCTGTGCTATTGACCATTACAAGAGGATGCTGGGTAGACAAATAGATGAAGGAACATGCCAGAATTATAATATGAAGTTTGAATTGGTGTTCTCAGGAGGAAGCAAGGATGAAGAAATTTTAAAATGTATGTTTAGTTGTTAATAATTCGATAATATTAGTGAACACAAGCCTGTGGGGCTTGAAAGTGTCTGCTGTTGAAAGGAAAAAGAAGGAATATGGAATGGATGGAAAGGTAATAATCCAAATGGATTATTAAGTTATTGATTATTAATTCCAAAGACAAAGCAAGAGACAGAGGTCAAATGCACTAACATCTCTTGCTTTGGCTCTCTTGACTCACTAGGAAGGGTCGCCCCCAGATTCTGAAAATGTTAAGCTTGATGGCAAACCCTGCTGAGGTGGGAGTGAGGGTGTGAGTGGGGTGGGGCAAGGAAGGATTCTCAGGTGAAATAAAGTCTTTTTTTCTCCCCCCCCCTTTGGTACTGGTGAATGAACTCAGGGGCATTCTACCTCTGAGCTACACCCCTATCCCCTTAAACATTTTTTTTTTAAATTTTTGAAACAGGGTCTTGCTAAGTTGCTGAGGCTGGCCTTAAAACTGCCATCCTCCCATCTCAACCTCCTAAGTACTGGGATAACAGGCATGTGCCACCACACCCAGAAAGTTTTTCTTTTTTTTAGCTTTTATTTTTTGAAGTATAATTCAAAAGTGGTATGCACCAATTTTAAGTGTTACTGTTCAGGGAGCTTTGACAGAAAAATGAAATTTGGAATTGTGTCTTTGGAAGAATGAACAGGGAGCTAAAGGTCAGGAGTGCAGAGACCAGGCACAGGCAGGGACAGCTGAGGAGCACAGGTTCCTTGTAGCAGAGGTTTTTCCCAAGAGTAACACGCTACTTGGGTTTGACCAATAGATAAGGCTGGAGAAAAGTCCACAGAAAAGATAAACCTGGCACAGCCCAGATAGGAAACTAGTTTATAGTGCAGTTTTCATTCTCATTGGTTCCGAATTGCTGTGTTTGCCTGGAAAGTTTTTACTCCCAGTAGCAAGGCCTGTGCCTTTTGCTTTGTCTTTGAAATTCCTTGAATCTTGTTATCAGAGTCCTGGCCAAAGGCTCAACACTGGGGATCCCAACACAGCAGGACCAGCCATGGACCCCCACAGACCAAACTAAGAACAAGTGGTGGTGAAGAGCAGGAAAAGAATTTGTTCTCAGCGTGGCCGCACAAGGAAGAACAGAAAGGTCCAGTGTGCCAAGACCGGTCTTCCCCATCCTGAGAATAGCTCCAGGATTATATAGGGAAAGATGAAAGCACACAAGGAACAAGACACACACAGAGCAGCCGGGCATGGTGGCGCATGCTTGTAATCCCAGTGCTTGGGAGGCTGAGACAGGTGGATCGCAGGTTCAAGGCCAGCCTCAGCAACTTAGTGAGGCCATGTTTCAAAATAAAAAATAAAAATGGGCTGGGAGTGTAGCTCAGAGGTAGAATGGGCCTGGGTTCAATCCCCAGTAACACAAAAAACCAACCACCTAAACAAAACAAAAAAAAAAAAAAAGAGAGAGAGAGAGAGAAAGAAAATTAAAGAAATACACATAACAATTTTGTTTAGACTGTGGTCTGGTTGATTGGGTTCTGCTGGCACCAGGGAAACTGTTTTTACTTGGGGGACAGTTTCTGTTCCCTGCATAAGATGACTACCTTCAGGGCTCACCACTACTGGAATGGGAGTTAAGGTGGGAAGGAGAAATAACTTTAAAAGAGAGAACAGGTTAAGGTTGAGACAAGAGGATCACAAGTCCAAGGACAGCCTCAGCAAGTAGCAAGACTCTTAGCAATCTAGTGAGAACCTGTTTCCAAACAAAAAATAAAAAAAAAGGCTATGGTTACAGCTCGGAGGTAGAATGCCCGTGTGTTCAATCTCTAGTACCTCCAAAAAAAAAAAAAAAAGAGAGAGAACAGGTTAGAGGGACAAGATGGAATCCGTCAGGACAATGGCTGGCTTCTTCCTTAAATCCCCAATCTTATTTATTTTGTGGTACCAGGGATTGAACCCAGAGGTGTTCTACCTCCGAGCTACACCCCCGGCCCTATTTTTTATCCTTTATTTTGAAACAGGGTCTCCCGAAGTTGTGGAGGGCCTCACTAAGTAGCTGAGGCTGGCCGCGAACCCGGATCCTCCGGTCTCCACCTCCCAAGTACTGGGATTACAAGAGTGCACCACCATGCCCGGCTCTTAAATCCCCAATTTTAAAGGAACTCCTAAACTGAACTGAACGTGGTGGTGCACATCTGTAATCCCAATACTTGGGAGGCTGAGACAGGAGGTTTGCGGGTTCCAGCCAGCCTCAGGAATTTAGTGATACCCTGTTTCAAGATAAAAAATAAAAGGGCTGGGGGGTGTAGCTTGGAGGGAGAATGCCCCTCCCTGAGTTCCATCCCCAGTACCAATAAATAAATAAATAAATAAGTAATAAATAAATAAATGAATTAATGTGCTCCTGTTACAATCCTTCCATCTCCTTTTCTTTATGTTCCTCACTGTGTCCTGCCCCAACAGCTGGGGCAGGACACCCTAACCCAACAAATAAACACATCAGCCCCCCAATGGAGAAGACAGGCCAAATACAAAGAGAGCTGAAAATGCAGCCAGCCAGGGTCCATGCCATATGTAAGGAGTGCTCTCCATGGGCCTGGCACGCCCTCCCTCCCTCCCATCTGCCCTCAGATGACATCTTCTCTCTCTGAGGCCTCTTCTGGTCATGCTATCTAAAAATCTCCTTCCCACCCATTTGCTATGAACCCTTCCCTGCTTGGCCATCTCCGTATACTCATCATGACCTAGCAAAGTGCGATGGTTTGAATATGCCCCGCCAAGTTCATGTGTTGGAAACGTAATCCCTAAATTCATATGGTATCTGGAGATGGGAGATACCATCTTTGGGAGGTAATTAGGATTAAGTGTGATCGTGAGGATGGGGCCCCCATCATGGTGTTATTAGTGGCATTTTAAGAAGAGGAGATTTGAGACTTGAGCCAGCATATTTGCTCTGGCTCACCACGTGCTGCCCTCCACCATGTCGCCGTGCAGCAAGGAGGCCCTCACCAGGTGCTAAGCAGATGCTGGCGCCAGGCTGCTGGACTTCCAGCCTCCAGAGCCGTGAGTCGAAGGTAAATAAGCTTCTCTTTTTATAAACTATGTGATCTCAGGTATTTTGTTATAGCAACAGAAAACTAAGATGCAGAACATAAATTTAACTTGTCTTATTTAATGTCTGTCTTCAGGCCTAAAATACAAATTCCAAGAAAACAGAGGTCTTTGTTTACTGCAGTATCTAAATTATAGCAGATACCTAGAAAAAGCTAAATGAATGAATTGCACTAGTTTTTTTTTTCTTATTTTTTGTGGTACTGAGGATTGAACCCAGGAGTGTTCTACCTCTGAGCTACATCCTCAGTGCTATTTTATTTTTTAATTTTATTTATTTTTATTTTTTGATACTGGGGATTGAACCCAGGGACATTCTGCCTTCAAGCAACATCTCCAGTCCTATTATATTATTTATTTATTTTGGTACTGGGGAATGAACCCAGGGGCATTCTACTTCTGAGCTACACTCCCAGTCCTTTTTTTATTTTTTGTTTTGAATAGAATCTCACTAGGTTGCTGAAAGTCATGCTACATTACTGAGGCTGTCCTCGAACCTGTGATCCTCCTGTCTCAGCCTCCCAAGTACTGGGATTGCAGGTGTGTACCACTCTGCCCAGCCCCTGAATCTTCATTTGTAACAAGCACCCTCAGGTAACTGGGATGTTGCTAATCTGGGGACATTTTGAGAGTTGCTTACATAACAGAGTCCATCTCTGCCTTCTTCCTTGTAATTGGGGCTCTATTTTAAGATGCGGTCCTAAAATTCTCATTCATTCAACAAACATTTACTTAAGCCAAACACCCTTTGAGACATAAGGATCAGGGCCATAAAAATATTTGTGCTATACTTACACTAAACTTATGTATTGTCATCTGAAGTTAAAAAAAAATTTTTTTTTTTTGCGGTACCGGGGATTGAACGCAGGGGCGTTCTACCTCCGCGCTACACCCCCGGCCCTATTTTTTATACTTTATTTTGAAACCGGGTCTCACGAAGTTGCGGAGGGCCTCACTAAGTAGAGAGAGAGAGAGAGAGAGACAAGGAGAGAGAGAGAGAGAGACAAGGAGAGAGAGAGAGAGAGAGAGAGAGAGAGAGAGAGAGAG
>PVJS01023183.1:0-24577 GCA_004027185.1 Glis glis | reverse complement strand
GGCTTGAATTGCCACTCTTGACTGAGGGACTGAATGTGACTTATTCATGTGTCCCCTGTAATATTCAACACTATTTCCTGCCCTGAACAAGTTTCACAAATATTTGTGAAATTAAACTATACTAAAGATTCAGTTTGAAAGTATGAATGTATGTTTTTCAGGTACTTTGTTCTTTTTGTTTGGATCCTGTCACCTAAGTCATCCAATTCCAAGTCATGGGATGTCCCTGCCCAAGGCTGTCATTATCTGGCACTAATGTGGCACCTCATTTGCAGTCCTTGCTTGCTCATGCACCTTTCCAGTTGGTGTGCATTTGTCTGTATTGACAGCTTGAGTTCCTTGCTGGAGTCAGTGGGGGCTGTTCCACGCTTTCTTGCCAGCTCAGTTATCTGGACCACCGCTGGCCGAGAAGAGTCAGGAGCCTGCTGCGCTGGAAAGTATGCAAAGAATGGCTCTTCTGGGGAGGTCAAAAGACCAGAGGACTTCTAGGACCCACAGTAGGGCAACTGTCCAATAAACTCATAGTCCCTTTAGGCGGGCATTCTAGGAAAGGGTGGAGGAAAGTACACAGTGGCAAGTAGGAACCACCCATACTGTGACCTCAGAATTCCAGAGGAGGTTTGATATTTACATCTGTAGGGATCTTTTAAAATGGTTAAAATGACCCATTTTGAAAGTAACCCACCCCAAGAGATAAGCTTATCATTGTAATGAGGCTATAGTGTCTCCTAAATCCAATCAAGAGGTCAGATTAGATTGAGGTCATGACTTCAATTTCATCCTAAAATAATGGCTCCTTTTATTGAGTATTTACTATGTGCCAAATACTTTTCTAAGCATTATACATACATTAATATAGTCCTCACAATAAAGTGAGTACTATTATTATATTCATTTTACAAGTGAGGAAATAGGCACAGAGAGGGTAAGACTTACCCCACATCTCACAGTGGGCGTGCGGTGGAGCCTGAATTTGAACCCAGGCAGTCTGACTTCCACAAATAGTGAACACAACACTCCTGCCTTTCTGAGTTCAAAGTGTCTCTTCTTCTCACCACTCTGGCCAGCAGGCCTGAATTGTGATATCTCAGTCTGAGACATGAAGACATGAGGGTCAGCATGGCACAATGGGAAAATCTTGAGTTTCGCATCCAAACAGACCTGCCTTGGAAACCCATTTTCATCATTTATTAGTGACCTTGGCAAGTTTCTTAACCTCTAAGGCTTTCAGTTCCCTGGATGTAGGATAGATGTAACATAATCTTCAAGCTTGTGAGCAAAATAGCGTACCTAGTCCTGAGACTGGCGCAGTGTGGGTATTCAATAATGATCACTATCATGGTCTGTGTGAATGTGTGGAAAAGAAGCAAAGAGTCAGGAGATGCCCTCATACATCCAGAAGTGTTTTGAGGATAAAAGCCCTGAGTCTGGAAAGAGTCCTTCAACCCTATGTCCCTATTACTTGGTGATATTATCCCTCAGGGGCCACAGTCTGTTTTCGAATTCTGGACTCACTGGTGGGGTGGTCCTTCCTGTCTAGGGTTTGGCCTTTGCTCCTGCTGCTCCCGCCAGCTCTGCCCAATGAGGTCTGTCTAATCCTGTTGTTCTAGCTCTTGGAGATAGGGATAGGACTGGGCACTTCTGCTAATCAAGCCCTACTTCTGAACTAAGAAATGTTTCTGTCTTTTTGTGGTGCTGGGTATAGAACCCAGGGCCATTTTACTTCAGAGCTACACCCCCAGCACTATTTTATTTTTCTTTTTGAAACAGGGTCTCTCTAAGTTGCTGAGAGCCTTGCTAAGTTGCTGCAGCTGGCTTCAAACCTGCAATCCTCCTGTTTTAGTCTCCCAAGTACTGGGATTACAGGAGTGCACCACGCCCATCTCTGAACCAGGAATTCTTAATTATGGCTTTTGTGCTCAGCCTAAGCATCTGACTTCTGTGCTTAACTTTCAAGTGGATAAATTCAACAATAGTGCTATCTGATATTTCTTTTCAGTGGAAGGGGATTTAGATTTAAAAGAAAGCTCTTCTTTCTCACGGTGAAGCAGCAGGATGTAATGGAAAGGGGCCTGGGGCCTGAGCTCTGTCTCTGCCCTTTATTAACTGTGTGCCCATGAGCAACTCCAGCCAGCCACCTTCTTTATCTCAGGAGTTCTTAAGATGATGGTATAAACTAACATGTGATTGTGTGTTTTGATTACAGAGAAACACATGAATGAGATGGAAGGGGTTTTGATCACTGAGGCTTTATTATCTAGTCTGTGAAATTATGACAGTGTTAAATAAGATCGTTCTAAGCCATCTGGGGTTTGGGGGGCCCCAGAATCTCAAGGCCATAAAGTGCTGTCAGCTAGTGGCAACAGTGAGTGATCCTGAAAGAATTAGAAGTGAGACTGTCCTCTGAGAGTTAAACTAGGGCATCAACACATAATAGATTAGAGCAGAGATTTGCTAAGTCACCTTAAAGAAACAGAATGATTCGCAGACCAGGGAAACTTCATAAAATCCAAAGGAAAGATCAATTAGAAGGGAGGTTGACTAGCCATGGAAACATGAGAAAAGGAGATGGGATAAGCAAACCTTCACATTGCTCATCTAATGCCATTCAGGGTAGAGGGCTGAATTAAGAAGGTGGTTGAGAAGGTGACAGGATAATTCTGATGACAAGTATCTTCCTATTATAGAGATCTAGACCAGATGCCGCTAAACATTCTTTTAGTGTTCTCCCCTTGTTTTAATTTCAAACTTATCAAGCAAACTAATTATAGTTTAGCTTCTCAAACTATAGCTTTAGATCCCGCCTATAGGAAATGAATACAGTAGCCATTGGATGTGGGCAACCTTTGGCAATTGTATTTCTTTTTGCAAGTTAATAAACTGACACCTGATTATAATAGGACTTTTCATGTGGCCTGCCTACAGGGCTACAATGCTCTAGTCCTAGGACTTGAGTATTCAATACCTGCAGCAACTATACTTTTTCTTGTAACTTACTAAGTTAGAGATGGGCATGGTGGCATACACCTGTAATCTCAGAATTTGGGAGGCTGAGATAGGAGGATCACAGGTTCAAGACCAGCATGAGGTAACTTAGCGAGACCCTATTTCAAAATAAAACAATAGAAAGGGCTGGGGGTGTAGCTCAGAGGTAGGACATCCCTGGGTTCAATCCCAAGTACCACACATTAAAAAAAAAATACTAAGTTAGTGTCCTGGTTATATACAATATCCTTGGGAGCTTGGGCCTACAACTGAGGCCTGACAAATCAGATTTCTGAGCCTGATGGGGAGACAGCCAGAACATGGATCCTGCAGGACCACTGAGGTAATGCCCACGGTGAAAGCCTTTTGGGAAACATTCCAGCTGGCCTTTTCCTGGAGTCATTCAGTCCTTGTCACTGTCTAGGCCATTCCTTTCGGAACGCAACAGAAGGAACTGATCTCCCACCCGCAGTGCAGAGATTCTATCTATGGCAAAGCCTGCCAACAGGTGAACAAGTCCACTCTCTTTATGCCTATTTTGTTGGAATCCCAGCCTGCCTTCCCCAGGTTATCTGCCAGTACTCCCCTACACGCACTCTGGGTCGTGAACTTTGTCACATTGTCCATCTCTACCCAGAATAACCTTTTCCCCTTGTCCCCTTAGTCCCACATGCCAAATCCCATCTTTGATTCAAGACTCTGGCTAGGCACCCTCTCTCCCATAACCATTTCCATGATTGTTATCCCATCTCAGAAGTCCTATCGTTCATTTCCTGTTCACCTGCATTTCCTTATCCTATGTTAGAGTGTTGCTGTAAGAGCAAGGTCTCCAACAATTTCAAAAATAAAAGTCCCCTCTCTGCTCAGAGCTCTCCTCTCTTACAAGAAAACCTTCCTGGGAAGTCAGATGCATTCAGTGTTTCATTTATATATTCAGTCATTTAACAAATATCGACTGATACCTCTGTGTGCTAGGCATTGGGATGCAAAGGTGGGAAAGACTGACGGGGCTTCTTTCATGCAGCTTCTAGTCTAGTGGGGAAGTCAGACACTGAGGAAATAAACAGGTAATAAATTACAGCTGTCGTAGGTCGTGAAGAAGTACACCATTCACAGTACTGTGAGAGTATAAAAAAGGCCTTCCTGGCAGAGTCACATTTCAGTTAAAACCTGGTAGAGTTCTCTATGGCCAGTGTCACTAGGCTGTGATAGCCTGGTGACTGTCGGGAGCCATTTCTTTGGCTTCAGGCTCATAGATGCAAATACAGCCTTGAAGTATAAGCTTTGCCAAACAGGACGATTAAGACTTGTTGTTAAGAGTGCTATACATTTCTATAGCTGAAGGTTATCTGAGGAGAGACTTGACCGGTCTCCCATCCAGGAGTGAGAGGAACCCTCACCCACCCAAGGGCACATGACTCCCAGGTGCAGGCGGAGGAGGGAGGTGGTCTGGAGAGATCAGGTTAGCAGAAAGGGGCGTTGACATTGTATGGTGGAGGGGACTTTGTATCTATTTCTGGTGCTCTAAAAGGATATATAAAGACTGGGCTGCTGCAGTATTAACTGAGAGCCTTCAACCACAAGCTTGTGTCCATGTGTGATCAATCCCGACACCCTCCGCAGATACTCGGGCCAGGCTGCGCGGGCGCAGCAGGTGACCTCACCACCTGGCCCAATATTCTGTCTTCAGATAATACTAGAAGCAAATTCACAAATATTTTTCCTCTGGCTCTGTTTTCTAACTCCAGGCAGACCACTCTGTATGCACTAAAGTATGATAGGATTTGTTTCATTTAAGCTTCCTTAGTCCCAATTACATCCCCATTAGCTAATAGATTTTTTCTTGTTTCATTTTGACTTTTCTAGTTTTATTCTCAAAGGGTAACAATAACATCATGCTTTAGGGATTCTGATTGTCAGTCTCACCCACCATCTGTACGATACAAAATATTCATTTTGTTAACTGCTGTATCCCCAGTGCCATGACACCCATCACATAATGGGTGCTTAGTGTATAGTCATCGAATGGACAGAGAGATGGATGGATTTTCTCTTCCCTCTTACACCAGAAGCTAAGAGTGTATTATTTGCCTAGTTCATATTTCGGTTCCTCCGGCACATAGGACAATTCCTTGTACATGGCAGATAATCCATAAGTTATTTGAAAATAAAAAATCATCTAACCTTTGCTTGAACTTTTCCCTGCCTAGGAAGAACTCGTTGCCTTTGCAGGAGTCTGTGTCAGTTGAATTGCTCGACTTGTAAATCTTTCTTGGGCTAATGTTGCCCCCCGCCAGTCCTAGCTCTTTCTTCTGGACCCCTGAAGGACAACTTCACATCCTCTACCCGTGGCAGCCATTCTGACAATGATCAGGTTCCCTGCAGTCACTTACAAACAGGATTCCTCTCCAGTGTGAACTCAAATACTTTAAAATACTTTGAAGTACTCCTAGCATACTTCAGAGGAGGACACACCCCTCACATGTTTGTGGGATGTTATGAATTCCTATACAGAGCCACCGTGCAAGCAGGTTCTCTCTCCCAGTCAGGAACCCAGGCCGGAACTAATGATGATAACAATAATTAATGTTTACCTCACAATTAGTTATGGTTTACTGGTTAATCCACATAGCATGCCTGGGATATAGGTCACAGTATCCAGACCTATAAATGGTGGAGGGAATGAGGTGGAAGATAAGGGCCTCAGTGTATTTGCACACATGCTGCCACCCAAGGGGAGGAGAGGACCTCAGTGCTGAGGTCTCCGTGCATCAGGAGCCCATGTCCAGGCGGATCCTTCTGCAGTTACCACTGGCCTCGCTCCTCGGTTGAAAAAAATCATTTGAGTTCGACCTCAGTATAACCAGATCTGCTAAATGTTGTACATTCTCAAATGAGGGTAAAGAGAGAAGCGCACACAGAAGCCAGATGCTGAGGGCTTACTGAGTGCAGAGCTCTGCATTGGGGGCTCTGTATACTGAAATACGTCAAAAAATGTTTCCAAATACAACATCCCACACATAACAGGCCCAAAGCTATGCATACAGCTTTGATATTAGTATTTGAAATAAGAGAGGTGTTAGCCAGAGGCTCAGATACTTTTTGTTGTTACACACAGGTTTTATTATAGTGGGATTTACTCTGAATCCTCTTAGAGCTGATAAGCTTGAGTCACAAAGAGTCTACTAGAGTAAGTGTATGCATTTGATCTCATCAAAGCCATTGTATTGTAAATACCCAAGACATTTTCAGGGATTCCTTTTGAAAAGCAAAGAATCCTTTAAAAACCATCTATAATTTGAATATATCCTTCTTTACATTGAGTTTCCAAGTGTGAGGCTTCCGCTAAACATATAAGTATGTATTTAGTATAAGTTTAGAATACCCTTGGAACACAATTTCTTGGCACACAAGAAATTGGTAACATAGGCTGCTTCCAGAGAGAAACTAATAGGCAGGAATGGGAGGGAAACTTTTTTAAATTGCAAACTACATTGCATATATAAAATTGTATGTAAAACATCTGTGCACAATTTAAAGAAAAAGAATAAAACAACCACCCTTGTACCAACCTCCTAGGTCAAGAAACAGAACAGCGTCCTTTCCCCAGAACTGCCCATGGGGCCTTTATTGATCATATTCTTGGTGGGAGATTTTTCAGGATATACCTTTTCCAAATTAGAATTTCTCACACCATGTTACCGAGTAAAAATGCAAATTTGAAAGCCTCTGCATACCAAGTCATGAGATGGTGACTGGAATGTGGCACAAAAACAGTACACTAAGCCGGGCATGGTGGCACATGTCTACAAGCCCAGTACTCATGAGGCTGAGGCAGGAGGATCACAAGTTCAAAGCCAGACTTGGAAATTTAGTGAGACCCTCTCTCAAAATAAAAATTTTAAAAGGACTGGGAGTGTAGCTCAGTGGTAGCGCACCTCTGAGTTCAATTCTCAGTACCCCCCAAAAAAAACTACACTAAAAATATGAACTACATGTAAGAGCCACAAGCTTGGACATCTTACATTGAAAGGAAATAGGCTTCCTACCATCCAGCACATGCCATGTAAGATAGATAGATAGGTAGATACACACACACATACATACATACATACATACATACATACATTGGATAATGTCCATTTCTGGAATCTAAGTGTCTGGGTTTGCATCCCAGCTTTACCATTTAATATCCATGTACAGTCAAGCAAGTCTTTCATTATTTTGTGTGTGATGCTAGAGATCAAACCCAGGGTCTCATACTCACTAGGCAAGCGCTCTACCACTGAGCCACACCCCAGCCCTAAAGCAAGTCTTAAGCCTCACTTTCCAAATCCTGTGGATATGGAGGTGGAGATAGTATTCCAGGTAGGGGAGAGAGTAACGGTGAAGACGCTGGAGCAAGGAGGAGTGGCTTTCCTGAAGCAAGGAGGAGTGGCTTTCCTGAGGAAAAGATGCCGGGAGACCAGCGTTGCTGGAGCCAGCAAGGGAGGCTGAGAAGCAGATTAGGTCAGAGAGGAAAGTGGCCCATGCTGAGGCTTTGTAGCCATTGTAAGGGCTTTGATTTCGACTCTGAGTCAGATGAGAAGCCCTGGGTGGTTGTGAACTTGCATTTTAAGAGCTCTGGCTTCCACAATGAGAACAGACTCGAAGGAGCTAAGGGCAAAAGGAGGTTGGGGCAGAAGGAGGTTGGGGGAGAAGGAGGTTGTTGCAATCATCCAGGTGAAAGAGGAGGCTGTTCCAACCAGGATAGGACCTGTGAGGAGTGGGCTGTGGTCGGATTCTGGATATAGTTTGAAGGCGCAGCCACAAGACTTGCTGACCAGATGGAGGTGGGGTGTGAGGGAAAGAGCTGAGTCAAAGATGATGCTGAGATTTTTTTGGGTCAGCTATATATATACACTGGGGAATGAGCCCCAGAGTGTTCTACTTCTGAGCTACACCCCCAGCCCTATTTTATTTTGAAACAAGGTCTCACTAAGTTTCCAAGGGTCTTGCTAAGTTGCTGAGAGGCCTCGGCATCTTGAAAACTGGAGTTGCCATTACCTGGAATGAGGAAGACTAAAGGGTGTAGGTTTGTGGGGGCAAGGGAATGAGATGGGGAATATTAAGAGCCAGGTTTTAGACGTTTTAAACTTGAGACGGTGCACACCTATAGTCCCAGCTACTCCAGAGGCTAAGGCAGGAGTATCGCATGGAGAAGCCCATGAATTCAAGACCAACCTAGGCAACATTGTAAGACCCTGTCACAAAACAAGAAAACAAAAAAACTTGAGATTCTTATTAAACATCCAAACAGAGATGTTGAGTGGAAAGTTGGACATTTGGTCAGGAATTTAGGAGCAAGGTTGGGCTGTAATAATATTCATCTGTAAAATTGGAATAATCAAATAATAAGACTTACGTAATATTAATTATCAGAAGGATTAAACAAGACAATGTATGTAAGATGCCCATAGCACATTTTAGCTATTATTTTTATTAAGATTTCAATCTTCTCAGTCAGTATTTCTATCATTACTATAAAGTTATGAGTGTGATTACCTTCAAGATCAGTAAGTTATTTTTGGTCCAGAATTCTAGGAATGATTTTGCAAAACAAAGCAAAGTTTTGAATCATGCAGCGTCTTCAGAATAGGTTTCTAGCCCACAGAGTTTAATTGTCTAAAGGAAACCGGGTGTGGTGGCATATACTTGTAATCCCAGTACTTGGGAGACTGAGACATGAGGATTGAAGGTTTGAGGCCAGCCTCAGCAATTTAGTGTGACCCTCAGCAATTTAGCAAGACCCTATTTCAAAATAAAAAAAAATAGGGCTGGAAGGGGAGCTCAGAGGTAGAATGCCCTGGGTTTAATGCCCAGTACCAAAAAATAAAATATAAATAAGAATCTGAAGAGCCAGGCGTGGTGGCCCACGCTTATAATCCCAGTACTTGGGAGGCTGAGACCGGAGGATTGCAGGTTTGCAGCCAGCCTCGGCAACTTAGTGAGGCCCTCTGCAACTTAGTGAGACCCTGTTTCAAAACTAAAGAATAAAATAGGGTTGGGGGTGTAGCTTGGAGGTAGAATGCCCCTGGGTTCCATCCCCAGTACCACACACACACACACACAAAAAAAAAAAATCTGAAGGATTTTACATGCATTCCCGGTCTTCATTGGTATGTTATGTCAAGTTCCTTACATAATCAGTATGTCACTTCACTGACCCAGAATTTATTCCAGATTTTAGAGTGAATCTGAGATGGAGAATGAGGCAGTTTATCAGGGGAAATTGAATACCAGTAATTTAAATACATTCCCAGCCCATTTCTGTGGACTTGGTGACAAGGGAGGTTTAAATGGAACGAAGCATGAGAACTCGCTGCCCTGTCTAGACTTCAATAGCTATAGATGTTATCACAGGTCACAAGTTTATCTGGCTTCTTTTAAAATTGATTCACAAAAGCCACAACCTGTGTCTTCCTGAAATAGCAGGCTTCTCAGAGGAACTTTCCTTGAAGAAGTACATCCTTGCTATGTCCCATTAATTTATTCAGTGATCTTCAGCTGTTTTGTGCTGGGAAAGTAGAAATGAAAGCTGGTGTGGTTTTATTATACATTTTTTTTTTTTTTTTTTTTGCTGTACCGGGGATTGAACGCAGGGGCGTTCTACCTCCGCACTAAGCCCCCGGTCCTGTTTTTTTTATTCTTTATTTTGAAACCGGGTCTCACGAAGTTGAGGAGGGCCTCACTAGGGGGAGAGAGAGAGAGAGAGAGAGAGAGAGAGAGAGAGAAAGAAAGAGAGACAGGGAGAGAGAAAGAGACAGCTGAGGCTGGCCGTGAACGCGGATCCTCCGGTCTCTGCCTCCCAAAGTACTGGGATTACAAGCGTGCGCCACCACGCCCGGCTTATACATTTCTAGATCTTTGAAGCAAAGAGCATCTAACATCAAAACCTAAACAATGGGGTTTCTCATTATTTTTACATCTCTTTGAATTTTGACTATAAATCCCTGATCCTGTAATTCTCTTCAATATCTCTGACAAGTCTAATGCTCAATAATTTCCTATTAATAATCCTCCCAATCTCCTCTGTAACCAAAGCAAAAAGGTGTTGAAGCATTTCAAGCAGTACAAAACTGCTGCTGTAACGAATCGAATCGACAGCTTGGGTCGTAGATAATCACAGGCCCAGTCTGATGGATTTGGTTACAACAAGAACACAGAGAAGGGCTCTCTCTCTCTCTCTCTCTCTCTCAATCCTTGTTATCTTCCATCTTTAAAGGAGATCTCATAAACTAAACTGATTGCTGCTGATAAGGAGCTCATTGCTCAATTAAACTGTAGGACACACCAATTTCATTCCTTCTCTCTGATTCTTTTGCAAGTTCCTAATAATTTCTACATTCATTGTCACTATGCTTCAAACATTAGCTCCATGTGAAAAAATAACCCTTCTCCTTTCTTCAGGGATTTGGGAGAGAAGGGTATCTCAAGGAGGAACACCTGAAGGCAGATAGCCCAGCAGGACGCGTGAGGGGTCAAGGCCCCCCTCACATCTGTGGTTCCCGATGGGCATCTCACTCTACCCTCTCCCTGGCTCTGGCCCCAGAACTCCAGATGGAGGGAACCTAAAAGATCCAAGAACTGATAACTCTAAATTGAGCCTATAATGTTGATTTGTAACAAGAACTTCATGAAATTGTACCCTGTGCGCGTGGTGGCGCATGCTTGTAATCCCAGTACTTTGGGAGGCGGAGACGGGAGGATCCGGGTTCGCGGTCAGCCTTAGCTTGTGCATGCGCGTGCGTTCTCTCTCTCTCTCTCTCTCTCTCTCTCTCTCTGTCTCCCTGTCTCTCTCTCTCTCTCTACTTAGCAAGGCCCTCCGCAACTTCGTGAGACCCGGTTTCAAAATAAAATATAAAAAAATAGGGCCGGGGGTGTAGCGTGGAGGTAGAACGCCCCTGGGTTCAATCCCCAGTACCGAAAAAAAAATTTGTACCCTGTAACTGTTTTATTAACATTTAGATAAATTTTAGCTTTATATGTTGCCAGGCAAGCTGAGAGGGAAAAGGAATCTGATTCACAGGCAGGCACGGTGCTGACAGTGGGAAGGGCCAGAGAGAGGTACTTATATCCCAACATCTCTTTGGATTTAAAATTTAGAACTTAGGCCTGCCAGAAAAGTACAGGTGTTCTTTTGTTCATGGGCAGTGTGACCATAAAGTCTGTCATCCAAACCAGAATAATTTAGAGAGTAAAACAAGGCTATATAAATGCCACCAGTACACCAACCACAAACCGAACCAGCCAGCCAAATCTGACATCACCAAAGAAGTCTCCAGCCTACCCGAATGTCTTTGTCACTCAAGAGACCTGACCCAAAAGAAAGTTCCATGGCTAACTATAGAATAAATGTCCTCTTCTACTGAGACAAATAGGCCCTAGTGCTTATAAATTTAAGAACACATTTCTTTCTTTCCTTCTCCTCTCATCCAACAATCTCTCTAGTCATTTGTTTCTATTTTGTGTGTGTGTGTGTGTGTGTGTGTGTGTGTGTGTGTGTGTGATACTAGGGATTAAACCCAGGGGTGTTCTACCTCTGAGCTATACCCCAGCCCTATTTTATTTTCTATTTGGAAACAGGGTCTCACTAAGTTGTGGAGAGTCTCACTAAGATGGTGAAGCTGGCTGCGAACCTGCGATCCTCGTATCTCAGCCTCCTAAGTAGTGGGATTACAGATGTATGTCATTGCGTCTGACTTTTCTCTAGCCATTTTAATTGCAAAGCCCTTTTGCAGACTCTCTCTACCCAGCCTTGCTGCAGCCTTAGACCCTACACCCTGGCTCCAGAAAGTTTATCCAGGGATCTGAAAGTTATACAACCCATGCATTCAGTTAGTGGGCAGTAAGCTGAATATTTAAAATTCCACTGGGAGTGACAATAGGATTTAGAATTAGTCTTGTCTGCCCCTACAAACCAGGACAGAGGTACTACAGAAATTTCCAGAGTCCTATCAGATAGGCAGCCCTTCTCATACTAGCATGGGGTTCCTCTGGGGCATAGAACAGGCACGATTTGACTCTGTATTTACAGTGGCCAGAGCCCAGCGGAGGGGCTGGTGTAGAGTGAGTTCTCAGGCTGCTTCTTTATCTCCCTCGGCTCCGATTCCTGAGTGCCCAGGCTTTTTAGTGCAGTGAAGAGGACCCCTGCCCATGGTCCTCCATCATCTGGTGACTTGGCTTCTGTTGCCAGCCCTCAGGGTTAGCATTCTGTGTCTCTGAGGTACTGTGCTGAGCCAAACAGAGCTTCCCACAGGCTCCAGGTACTAGGTTTGGGAACAGACCGAGTCTCCTGCGTTCTGTTCAGTTCAGGAACCTTCAACTAAACCCATTACCTTCCCTGCCTCAGGCTGGATGCTGGAGGCACAGAATGAGAGTCATATCCCAGCTTGAAAAGTTAGGGCATGGTGATTAACAGCAGCAACTCTGCAGCCAAACTGCCTAGATCAGTATCCCAGCTCTATAATGTCCCACCTGATTATCCTGGGTGAATATTTAACCTCTCTATACTTGAGTTTTCCATTTGTAAAATGGAAATAATGCCGTTTACTTCAGAGGGTTGATGTGAGAATATTCAATGATTTGGAACCAGGCTCAGCACAGAGGAAATGCTCAGTAATGTTAGCTATTACTATTTTTTTTTAATTTAAGCTTCTCTTCCTGGGGACTTCGAGCGGAGCCCATTTCCTTTAATTCTCCCTGTTGTGGCTGGTTCTCTCACCCCTCAGGAAGGTCTTTTCTTTGCTGCTGGCCCACCTCAGTGCTGTCCTCCAAGAAGGAAACATCCCCGTATGACATTCACCTAGTGCCTTGTCCAGTAGGATTCAAATCCAAAACCTTCAAGACGTTTGGCGAGTGTCTACCATCCCTGAACCCAAGTGAATCATCACGTAACTATTCTTCTAAGGAGAAAAAAAAAAAAAAAACTTGGTCAATACAGAAGAAGGACCAGGAGCCTGTTGCCCTAAGCCAGGAATCCGTGTTCCTGAGAAAACCTTGTACCTACATATTTCCAATTCTGTTACAGACAAAAGTGGGAGTTTCCACCCACCTCTCCAAAATTCTGAGACCAGTGAACAGAAAGAATCTTCCCAGAATTTTTAACAATCATAATATTATTTTCCTCTCTATGTTCTCAACCATACAGTAGGTCTTTTTAACTAGTAGTAGTTGGTTATGACATATTTATTCAACTAGGCAAATATATACCTTTCCTTGTGCTTCTCAAGGAATCTTTAATGTAATTATCAAAGCCACTACCACCCAGTTAAGTCAGGTAAACTTTAAAATAAACCGGATCAGCCGGGTGCAGTGGCACATGCCTATAATTCTAGTGCTTGGGAGACTGAGACAGGAGGATCATAGTTTTGAGGCCAATCTCAGCAACTTAGCAAGACCCTCAGTAACTTAGAAAGACCCAGCTTCAAAATTTAAAATAAAATAAAATAAAAGGGCTGGGAGTGTAGCTTAGAGGTTGAATGCCCCTGGGTTCAACCCCCAGTACCAAAATAAATAAATAAACAAGCAAATGATCTTTTTGTTGGGCTAAGGCAATCTAAATCTCTATGACTTGATGGTTCAGCGCCTCAGAGTCCAAATAATCCTAATTCATGAATTTAGCAGTTCCATTTTATGACACTGTGTTGCTGTCACTCCCGCCACAGCCAGGTTCCAGGTGGTACTCTTTGCATTAGCTCCAATAGTTAAATGGATAACTCCAGGGCAAAGCAAATGATTAAAATTCTCAGATAATAAACACAAACTTTTCTCAAATGTAGTCATTTGATTAAGTGAAAATTACCACTGCTTTGCCACCTACATCCCCCCACCCCAATCCTTGGAAATGCTTCTTCCTGATAGAATTGAGTTAGATCCTTAAGACACTATTGTGGTGAGCTATTGTGTCCCAGAACTCTCTCCTTCCAGGATGACCTAAATGAATCTCTGTCCTAGCTTGGTTTCTTTCTGCTGAAGACTTCTGCTGATCTGGAACCCATGGTTCAGTGGCCACATGCTCCTAATACACACTTACTTGTTTTCTTCCAATGGTGTCCACTGTCCTCACGCAGATCACAAAGCATCAATCCTGGAAGGAACTTTAGAGACCAGCCAATCCAAGCTCTCATTTTACCAACACAGACTCTGGAGCCTACAAAGAGGTGGACAACTCAGCCAAGGTCACACAGCTCATTAACTCAAGAGCTGGGAATAGAATTGCCAAACCGGAGACTCATCACCCTGTGGTGTCATTCTTCTTCCAACCGGTTCTTTTGCTCTCTGCCCTAGTTGGCTTTGTACACTCCACACACACAGTCCACACCCTCCTGGGATGTGCCAGCAGCCTGCGAGGCTCACCTGGGGTGAACTAACCCAGCTCTGCCAGCCTAGGGCTCTTTACCTGCAGAGGGATGCGTGTCATGTGATTCTCTTGGAAACATAACCAGTGTATAGGATGAACTCGATGTTTAAGTATATTCATTGCTGCCTATCAGCCAAGTCCATCATGCTGACAATTGAGCAGAGCCTACAGGTTGTTTGTAACCTCTGAGGCTTTTAAATTCTTTTTTCCCCCTGTAATTTCAAGTTATCCTACAACAAAAGCTCTGGAACTGCTCTCCCCACACACACCCTCCCATCGACTTATTTAACAGCAAACATTGACTTAGAAGACTGAGCAGTTCTTATTTGCTAGGCACCATGCTAACTCCAAGGATAAGAAATGAGAAGAATGACACCTATCCATTTTAAGGGGAGGAGACAAACACATAGCAAGATATTATGCTAAGTGCTTTGATACAGGACAGGAGTAGTTATAGGTCTTATAAACACACAGGAGCAACAGCAAAGCCAGCACAGGAGAGCTAGTAGAGACTTTTTTTAAAAGATTTTTTTTTCGGTGCTGGTACTAAGGATTGAACCCAGGGGCATTCTACCTCTGAGCTATACCCCACAGCCCTATTTTATTTTGAAATAGTGTCTCACTAAGTTACTGAGGCTGGCCTCCAACCTGTGATCCTCCTGTCTTAGACTCCCAAGTACTGGGATTACAGGCATGCACCACCATGTCCAGCTTAAAAGATCTTTTTTATTTATTTATTTAGAATGGTTTAAAACTTACAGCAAAGTTACAAAAATTGTGCAGAGAATCCCATATACCCCAGTCCCAGTCTCCCCTAGTATGGATGGACATCTTTATAGTACAAGTGTTACAACTAAGGAGTCAGCATTGGCTCATTGCTAAACTGGTAGAGATGTTTTGACATCTAGGGTGATATCTAAATGACATTAGGAGCTAGCCAGATGAAGAGATAGGAAAAAGAAATTTTAATCAGAAAGAAAGCATGTGCCAAGAACCAAAGCAAAGAGTTTGGTGAGTTCAGGGAACAGCCAGTAGTTCCGTATGTGAGGAGGGGGTGGGAGATTGGGTGGGAAAAGAGAAGGGTAGGGGAAGGGTGAAGAGGCACCAGGAGGAGGACGAGGAGGAGAAAGGGATGATATTAGTCTGGAAGATGAGGAACAGATCCATAAAAGGCCTTCTGAACAGGACCAAAGCATTTGTACATTTTTCTGAGGGCAATGGAAAATAATTAAAGTATTTTATATGGGATAATGACATTACAAAAATTATATTTAGAAATATCACTCAGATTTCAGTATGGAAAATGCACTAACAGGGTAAAATAAAAGAAAGAAGACCAGTTAGTGGGTGGTCTGAGCTAAAGTCATAGCAAAGGGGATAGAAAGAGCTGGGCGTGGTGGCTCACACTTGTAATCCCAGTACTTGGGAGGCTGAAACAGGAGGATCGGGTTCGCGGCCAGCCTCAGCTACTTAGTGAGGCCTTCTGCAACTTAGTGAGACCCTGTTTCAAAATAAAGAATAACAAATAGGGTTGGGGGTGTATCTCGGAGGTATAAAGCCCCTGGGTTCAATCCCCAGTACCAAAAAAAAGGGGGGGATAGAAAGAATATGACTTACTCCAGGAGTGATGGTGCATGTTTGTAATCCCAGGGACTTGGGAGGCCGAGGCAGGAAGATCAGAAGTTTGAGGCCAGCCTGGGCAATTTAGGGAGACCCTGTCTCAAAACAAAAAATAAGCTGGGCGTGGTGGTGCACGCCTGTAATCTCAGTACTTGGGAGGCTGAGACAGGAGGATTGCAGGTTCAAAGCCAGCCTCAAAACAACCTAGTGAGGCTGTCAGCAACTTAGTGAGACCCTGTTTCCAAATTTAAAAAAGTAAGGCTGGGTATGTGGCTGAGAAGTAGAATGCCCCTGGGTTCGATTCCCAGCACCACAAAAATAAATAAAAAAGAGCTGGGGATGTAGCTCAGTGGTAGAGCCCCTTGGGTTTAATCTCCAGTATCCCCCCAAAAGAATATGACTTTCAGATATATTAAAAAGACAGAATTGGCAGAACTTAGAGGTTAATTAGATACAGGACTGATGGGTGAGGGAAGAATTAGAACCAAATTGACTCCCAGACTTCTGGCTTTAGCAACTAGAGGGAATGGAGGTGGTGCTGGTTATTTGGCTATAGGGTGTAGGAGTTAGGGTTGATTAGGAGGGTGCTATGGTTTGAGTGTGTCCCCGAAAACTCATGTATTGAAAATGTAATCTCTGATGCAACAGTGTTGGAGGTGGGGACTAATGGGAGGTGTTTAGGTCATGATGGCTCTGCCCTCATGAATGGATTGATGCCATTCTAAGAAGGGCTACCAGGAGCGAGCGCTCTCTCTTGCCCTCCCACCTCCCACGATGTGAGCATGCAGCAAGAGGGTCCTCACCAGACCAGATGCCAGTGCCTTGATCTTGGACTTCTCCAGAACACTGAGAGAAGAAGTTCTTATTCCTTATAAATTACCCAGTCTCAGCCAGGCATGATGGTACATGCTTGTAATCCCAGTACTTGGGAGGATCACAGGTTCAAGGACAGCCTCAGCAACTTAGTGAGACTCTCAGCAACCCAGTGAGACCTTGTTTCAAAACGGGCATGGTGTGGTGCACACTTATAATCCCAGTCCTTGGGAGGTTGAGGCAGGAGGACCAGAGGTTCACGGCCAGCCTCAGCAAATTAATGAGGTCCTCCGCAACTTAGAGAGACCCTGTTTCAAAATAAAAAAATAAAACAGGGCTGGGGATGTAGCTCAGAGGTAGAATGCCCCTGGGTTCAGTCCCCAGTACCATAAAAGAAAAAAAAATATAATAAAGTCGGTTGGGGGTGTAGCTCAGAGGTAGAATGCCTCTGGGTTCAATCCCCAGTACTAAAAATAAATAAATAGATAAATAAATAAATAAATAACCCAGTCTCAGATATTCTGTTATAGCAGCCCCAAATAGACTATGACAGAGGGGGAGATGATTGGTTACACTTATTTATTTATTCATTTATTTTGCAGAATGCTGCCATTTATGAGATGGCCCAAGAGAGAGGTGTGGAAGGAGCTGTCAAGCATCTGGAAATGTGAAGGAAAGCCGGAGAATGTGGTAAGAGGGAAGAACTTTCCTGAAAAGGCCATGTGGCCAATAGCATCGAGTGCTGCAGGGGAGTTGGGACCCATGAGAGTCCCTTGGATTTGGCAATAAGGACTTCCCTCAAAGAAGACAGTTTCAGAGAATGGATGGGGCCCGGAAGCCCAACCTGCCCTCGGGCTACAGAATGAAGAGAAAGTGAGGACAAGAGGACTCTGGTACTTGGCATTCTTCTAAACAGATTTACTGTGACTCGGAGGCCAGAGGTAACTTAAGTGGACTGACAAATGATAACAGATACTGTCGTAGTAAAATAATTTATTTGTCCCATTTAAAGTATGAGTAATCCATAACTTTTCTGGGGAAAAATTAATTATTAGTAGCTATCATTTACAAAATGCCCACCATAAGTCAAGCACTTTAAGTACATTATCTTATTTAGTCCTCTAAATAATACTTTGAAGTAGATACTATACACCTCTGCAAAGAAACAAAAGCCCAGAACGGTTAGGAATCTGGCATAAAGTCTCAAAACAACTTCATAGAGGAGCTGGAAGTGAAACCTAACCTTCACTCGGAAGCCACGCTTTTCTATTGCAACTAAACTCCCTCTCCTAAACACTGCCTGTAGCTGGTCTTCATTTCACAATGCAAAAGTCAAGACCTCAGTGGGGGGCTAGGGAATTCCATCCACCACCGCGAGAGACCTGGAGAAGAGATGGATACCCAGGCACAAGTCCCCTTTAGGATGCGTATGTGTGTCTCTGCATGTATGTGGGGGATGTAGGGCCAGATAGCTCAGAATAAATCAGTCCACCATTGTTAACAAGAAAAGCTCAGCTTGTAAGGGCAAATTACAAAATTTTATTAGAATTTTGTAAAAATTCTTTTTAAGCTGGGAAAACAAGCACCAAGAAAGACCCAAGCTGCTTTTATAGAACCATGAGGAAAAATAAGACTTACACCTGGCACTATGGAGGACGCTACAGGGGCCTCAGGTACGTGGTAGGGAGACGAAGGCTCAGCTCTAACAAGAGCTGCCGAGCCAAAGATGGACGGAACTGCCCAGAGGAGTGGTGTGTTCCCCGTGGTGCGATACTCAAGCAGAACCAGGGTGTAGAGGGCCAAGCATCAAAGAAGACTGATGGCCTCTCAGAGCATTCCAGGCTTGAGGTTTGGAGACCCTCTGACGAAAACAATTAGACAAAGTTTCACATATTAAGGTCTTTATTCTCCCCAGATGAATTCTAAATTTTATGTAATGGGAAGATTAGCATGTTCCTTCATTCACAATCTGTACAATGTATAGCAATTCAACTTAAATATGCAAGGAAAACAGTATTTCTACTTTTATGAAGTCTTTTCTTCCTTTTCCTTTTCCTTTTCTTTTTTTCTTTTTTTTGTACTGAGGATTGAACCCAGAGGCATTCTACCTCTGAGTTACACCCCCAGCCCTTTTTATTTTTTGTTTTGAAACAGGGTCTTGCTAGGTTGCTGAGGGTCTTGCTAAGTTGCTGAGACTAGTCTCAAACCTGTAATTCTCCTGTTTCAGCCTCCCAAGTATTGGGATTACAAGCATGCACCACCATGCCCGGCTGTTCTGTGTCTTTTCTAAGGTGAGAGGATGAATAGATATCTATTTGTCTTTAATCAGGCAGGTCTGTCATCCTGAAAATGTCAGGAACAGTTTGCAGAAAATGGATGCTGGTAGAACGGATTATCATCAATACATCAGTCGTGGTTGTGGGATTATGAGGGATTGTTTTCCTTTTTCCTTAATTCTGTATTTCCTAAATATTATCATAATAAACATTTTTGTGTACTTTTGTGGGATAAGCAGGTTACTTAACATATGATATAGGTTTATATAGGCTATATAATTACATTGCTGTAAAGAAAGGAAAGCAAATACATTTTAAAGGTCATTCTTTAACTTTGCTGATGACATGTTAAGATTATTTAAATAATTTTTATTTCACCAAACAAAAACAAGTTGTACCAAAGTAGTGAGAAATAAGTACACAAAAATGTAATATAGAATTTGGAATAAATTTCTTGTGGGGACAATTTCTTCTCAACCTACTATACACACAGTCACTGATTACGGAATCCTAAATAATAGATATGAAATTCATTCATTTACTTGGGGGCACTTAGTGCATTCTTAGCATGGATAAATACTTGTCCTCAGAGGATTCAAGAATGAGCAATGAGCCGGGCGTGGTGGCGCACACTTGTAATCCTGGTACTTGGGAGGCTGAGACAGGAGGATCACAGGTCTGAGAACAGCCTCAGCAATGTAGTGAGACTCTCAGCAACCTAGTGAGACTCTGTTACAAAACAAAAAATAAATAAAAAGGGCTGCAGGTGATAGCTTGGAGGTGAAATGCCCCTGGGTTCAATCTCCAGTACTACCAAAAGAAAAAAAGAATGAGCTATGATATGTTACTAGCACTTGAGGTGATTACAATCTACTTGAAAAGAGGTTTTATTCTCATTTTATTCCTCTCTCTCTCTCTCTCTCTCTCTCTCTCTCTCTGGAATTGAATCCAGGGGCACTCTACGAATGATGCACATCCTGAGCCCTTTTTTACTTTTTATTTTGAACCTGGGTCTTGCTAAGTTGCCCAGGCTGGCCTTGAACTTGCAATCATACTGCCTCAGCCTCCCAAGGAGCTAGAATTACAGGCATGTGCCACCGTGCCTGGTGAGATCATATATTTGGGTCATCCAGACAACAAAGTCCTAAGAATTAGAACAGAGAACAGAGTATTATAGAAAGCAAAGCCAGGGAGGTGAAGGCTATCAAAATTCTACTCATCCTCTAAGGTTCCAAAGGCCCCCCCTTCTAAAGAGACCTATTGTTAGACAGTAATTTCTGGAAGTTACCCTATCTGCTAGGTGAGGACTGTGGTTAGCTTCGGCCACAGAGCAACTCTACTGAGAGTCCAAGTGTCCTTTCCTTGTCCTGACTTTTGTTTCATTCATTTTGGGTCCTAAGGGGGCTTAAAAGTCAAGCTTATTTGAGAAATTCCAGGCCATGTTCTTCTTTTTTTTTTTTTTTTTTGCGGTACCGGGGATTGAACCCAGGGGCGTTCTACCTCCGAGCTACATCCCCGGCCCTATTTTTTATACTTTATTTTGAAACCGGATCTCACGGAAGTTGCAGAGGCCTCGCTAAGTAGCTGAGGCTGGCTGCGAACCCAGATCCTCCGGTCTCCGCCTCCCAAGTACTGGGATTACAAGCGTGCGCCACCACGCCCGGCTCAGGCCATGTTCTTCTGAAGGAATGAGGAAGGAGAGGTGTGGAGCTGGATAATAATACAATCCAGATTAACTGGCGGTGATGGGTGTGGAAATGTGGAAAGGAGGCTTCCCTCAGCCTGTGGATGAGTAGCAGCCACCCCTCATCCTGTCTCTCCCAAACTGGAACTGAACAGCGCCCCATTCCTCCTATCCTCACCTTTGTGGGGAGAATTGTCACCAAGAATATTCACAATTAGAATATCAAAAGTAGCAAGGTATGATGAGGAAAAGTGCCAAACTGGGAACCCAGAGACCTACCCTAGTTCCAGGTCTCTCTGTTTCTAACTAGCTTCCTGCTGGGCCTCAGTTTCCTCATCTGTTAAATGAAGGAGTTGAACTGTTGCAATATCCAAAGCCTATAGCTCCCTTTAAATTAGGAAACATCAGGTTCTTGTGATTTTATATTGGATTTATTCCCCAATCGTGAGTCATCAATCTCTGACATTGCAAATACAGATTCCTCCCCAGTGATGGAAATTAACGCACTTAATTCACTTACGGGCCGGCTGTGCACTCTGAATGCTCGCAGGCAGCACCATCTGGGAAGTTGAGGCACAGGAAATGGCTCTGAAATCCCTTCTGGGATCTAATGGAAAACAAGACAGGCTATGACATCAGCTGCCATTTCCTCTGCAATCAGACCAAATAATATAAATATCAATATTAAATTATGTGCGCATACTTTTTATTTTTGCCTATCGTGGCAAATCAAAGAGACTCGTTTGCTCTTAGCCTTTAATTCAGTTATGTAGAAAACAAGAAAGATCAGCAAAGCATTGCGGCATTTCAGAGCTACAGGTAACTTTAAAGGTTATGCCTACACCTCTCATCATCCCAATGAGCAAAAAATGAGGGGTCTAACATGGGAAACAGCTCAATTCAGGGTTGACTTCCTGAAGTGAGTTTTCTCAATCGCCTCACTTAAACCCACTGTAATTGGACAATACCACCACCTATATGCCAAATAAATAAATAAGCACTTTTTGAAGAAAAAAAAAGCGCCTAACCTCTTTTAATGAATTTCCTCCATTACACCTAGAGGAGCCATGCAAAGGGAAGTCTGAGTTTCTTTCTCTCTCTCTTTCTTTCTTTCTTTCTTTCTTTTTCTTTCTCTCCTTTCTTCCTTCCTTCCTTCCTTCCTTCCTTCCTTCCTTCCTTCCTTCCTTCTTTCTTTCTTTCTTTCTTTCTTTCTTTCTTCTTTTTCTTTGATGGTGGTACCGGGGATTGAACCCAGGGGCATTCTACCTCTGAGCTACACCCCCACCCACCCCCTTTTTAAAAAATTTTTGAAACAGGATCTCACTAGGTTGTTGAGAGCCTTACTAAGTTGCTGAGGCTGGCTTCTAACCTGCACTCCTCCTGTCTCAGCCTCCCAAGTACTGGGATGACAGGCATAGGCCACCACGCCTGGCTCAGGATAAACATTTCTGAGACAGAAACAATTCATCCTCCTAAATTGTATTCAGAACCAATTCCTCACTCCGAGACACGGCAGTTCCATAATTCTATCCACTGCCTTTCTCTATCTTAAGGTAGACCTTTCTAAGGAATTTTCATGAAAATAATGCTGTCTTTTATATATACATGTACATTTATTTATTTATTTATTTGCAGTACCATATATAAATGGCCAGCCATTTGCTATACCACCTGCCAGGTAACTTTAATTTAGCATTTGATGAATAAAATTCAAATGTTAAAAACCTGTTCTTTTTGCCAAGAAACATAATTTTGGGCTAATCTCTTCATTCTTTGGTTTCTTATGAAGCCAGGCAAGTTACTCAAAAGCACCTCAGTAAAGGAAAAAATATATATGGTATTTCCATATGTGAACTGTTTATCTAAACTAGGTCAGCATTAGGGGTCTAAGTTTTTGGAATCATGTAATAAGAACTCATTCCTTCCCAATCTGTTTTGCCTTACTATTCAGATCAATGAGATCTCCCATACTGTCATATTCTTCCTACTCTGGAAAATGCACATACTGGCTGTTTTGTTCTTTTTTTTTTTTTTGCGGTACCAGGGATTGAACCCAGGGGCGTTCTACCTCCGAGCTACACCCCCGGCCCTATTTTTTATACTTTTTATTTTGAAACCGGGTCTCATGAAGTTGCAGAGGGCCTCACTAAGTAGCTGAGGCTGGCCCCAAACCCAGATCCTCTGGTCTCGGCCTCCCAAGTACTGGGATTACAAGGGTGTGCCACCACGCCCGGCTTCTGTTTTGTTCTTTGACCATGTTTGATGGTATTTTGATATCCATACACCCCAAATCATTATGTCCAAGATAACACAATTAGAATAAAAAATGCATAGACTGTTAGAACTGGAAGGGACTTTTAAGAGCATCTAATCATATTCCTTCCCTTTGTAACTACAGAAGTGAAGTTGCAGGAAAACAGATTTGCCCCTTGTCACATGGACAGTGAGTGGCATGTCAGAGCTAGGGGCGGTGTCTCCAGCCTTCCTATGCAGACTCTTTCCACCACTCTTGCTGCTTTCCAGCATCAGTGCAGGTTTTCTAAACACAAACAGTTGACAGGAGGTTACTCCTTGGGAGTGAGCCCCTCCTATTCCAGAGCTGCCTCGCTCTTCCACTGCATGAATTATAGATGCAAGAGGTTATTAAAGCTTGAATAAGCAGATGAGTTCTTTTTCTCACCCAGTGTCTTACACTCTGTCAATCAGGAAGGTGGGTGGCAATGCTTACAGTTATCAGTTGCTACCATAATAAATTATCATTATAATTTATTCAAAATTCATTGTTACTATGCAATGTGCTGTCAAGAAGGAACATTCTGATATTGAATTTTGTGAGCAATTCAGGCATGTGGTTCATGTCTGAGAATTATATATGATTAGTTGGCATTCATAACTTAGCAGCCTACTAACAATGTTTTGATGATTCTGTGACATAAAGTGTGAGTGCTACCTTCTGACTCCAGGAATGTCCATACATACAGGTACTAACCGTTAAAGACTACCACCATAGCAGTAGGGTGCAGGGGAGAGTTCAACTTGACATTATAATTATTTGCATTACAACCCTGCCCCCCCCCCCGCACATCACTAACAGAATGACTTTAGCCAGCCTCAGTTACTTAGTGAGGCCCTCCGCAACTTGGTGAGACCCTGTTTCAAAATAAAGAATAAAAAATAGGGCTGGGTGTGTAGTTCGGAGGTAGAATGCCCCTGGGTTCAATCCCCAGCACCGCAAAAAAGAAAAAAATGTTAGCTATGGTTATTTATGGTAGTACCTATGCGCACAGCCCCCTACCGGGGTTGGGGTTAAAACCACTTCTCAGCGTTGCGCTCTCCGCTCATCAAACATTAAAGAAACAGCTTGGAGGAATCGAGGCTCCGTGGCTAAGATTGCGAGCGCCCCCTTCAGGCCACCCTTCAGCGCCTCTCGGGCTGGGTGAGGATTGTCCCTCGCAGGCTCCCGTCAAGGCGCGCGGAAACGAAGGGGCGAGAACCGGAAGTGGGGTTGGGCCGAGTTCCGGGTACGAGACCGCCACCGAGGAGAGGAGATCAGATCGCGTCGCCGCGCCTGGAAGCTGGTGAGAAAGAACCGCGATGTTCCGAATCGAGGGCCTCGCGCCGAAGCTGGACCCGGAGGAGATGAAACGGAAGATGCGCGAGGATGTGATCTGCTCCATACGGAACTTCCTTATCTACGTGGCCTTGTTGCGAGTCAGTGAGTGTCCTCCCGGGCTGTGACCGTGAGACACCTCGCCGACGCCGCCCATCTGCTTCTAGTCCTCCAGCCATTGTGGGGCT
>PVJS01023182.1:0-29843 GCA_004027185.1 Glis glis | reverse complement strand
AGAGATGGCTTTTCATTCCTAACATTTTGAGTTTTGATTTCTGTTTGAGGTAGTGTTTGTTCTTTGCCTAGTTGTTTGTTTGATGGAAATCACTGTTTCTCTGTTTCTGGTGTTTCCTTATTATTTATTCTTTGTAATTAATCTCTTTGAGCATTTTCTCTAGTGCTGTTTTAGAAGACATAAAGTCTTTCAGCTTCTGCTTGTCATGGAAGGTTTTTATTTCTCCATCAAATTTGATAGATATCTTTGCTGGGTAGACAATCATGGCTGGAGGTTGTTTTCTTGCAGAGTTTGGAATATGTCACTCCAGGCCTTCCTGGCTTTCATGACATGGTTTGGAAGGTCGGGAGTGATTCTTATTTGTTTGCCTCTGAATGTTACTTGCTCTTTTGCTCTAGCTGCCTTTAAGATTCTCTCCTTGGCCTCTATATTAGTCAGTTTGATAATTATGTGGCGTGGTGAACCTCTTTTCTGATCCTGTCTATTGGGGCTTCTATATGTTTCCTGTACCTGTGTATCGACCTCTCTTTCTATGTTTGGAAATTTTTCTAATATTACTTCTCTGAATAGATTATTGATTCCTTTTGTTTCAGCTTCTAATCCCTCTTCTATGCCTATTATTCTTATGTTTGCTCTTTTATGACTGGCTGAGATCTCTTCATTGTCCAATTCATGCTATCGAATTGTTTTTTCTAATTTATATACTATGTGTTCATTTTTGGAGAGGTCATCTTCTAAGAGTGATATTCTGTTTTCCCTGTGGTCTTGTCTATTGTTGATGGTCTGTATTGATGCCTTCATTTCAATTATTTCATCCTTTACTTCTTTCACAGCTTCTTTTTGATTCCTGTTTAGGGTGTCATATTCTTTGTTCATTTGATCCTTCATTATTTTCAGGCTCTCTCTGAATTCTTTTCGGAAATCCTGTATCATTTCTACTATTAAAGTACTGAATTGTCCTTCTGGCTATCTTTGCACTTCTGTGGTGGCGGGTTCTGTTGTTGTGGGGTTGTGGGAGCTCATTGTTTCTTTGCTATTCTTCCTTTTCATGATTTCAGGTTTTTATGTTTATACCTTTGTTGCTTTTGGTAGCTCTCTCTCTCACTCTGTAGTTTTTCTATGTCTAATCTCTCTCCCTTTATAGTTTCTTATCCTGGAGGTAGATAATAGCTACTAGATGAGCCTTAAAGGTGAATAGCCTTTCCTGAATAGTTATTCTTACTCGCTCGCTATAATGACCATTTGCAGGCCCAATTCTTCGTCTCCTTCAGTGATTGGGACCCTTGCCTGGTACCTCTCACTACCTATGCAGGCCACCAGTGCCGCTATTGCCCTTCTCACTGCAAGCATTTGTCTCCGCGGTCTCCACTTGGGCTGTCCCTATGTCTCTCTCTGTCTACACCTATGGCAGGTGTCACCAGCAGGGGGCCCCGGGCTTGTGTTTCCCTTTGCCTACAGAAGCATCGGATGTTGCTTTGACCTGATTTTGTGCAAACACAGAACTCCATGTTTTCCACAGAGAGGGCTGGTTTGGTTCAATTTTTCCCCAGGTACCACAGCTATATGTTCTGTGGTGATCCCCAGGGACTCTATAAGGGCACTGCGACCTGCGGGCTGCCAGTCTGTCCCACCCAAATGTCACCAGGGACTGCCTGCTTATCCATGTGCCTACCGCGTTCCACAGCAGACCCCACTCCCGCCTCCGCCGGGGCAATCCACACAATCTCAGACCCCGTGAGTCCCTGTGTCCACGCTGGGTGGTCTCCCCCTGGGGCGGCTCATTGACTTATGGTCTTGTTGAGCACTGCTCTTAATCTCTGGGTGGGGGGCTCAGCCACTGCCGCAGGTTCTGGTCAGGCCTCCGGGCCCTGGGGACTCTGCTGAGTGTGGATCAAACTGCTGCTCACTTTTGTCACTGATGCTCTGCAGTGCTGGTTTTAGAAAAGGTCCCTGGTTTCTTTGTTGGTGGCCTGCAGAAGTCGCAATGCTGGTAGCCGCCGCTGCCACTGCTGCTTCTGCCGACACAGTAGTTCGGGTCTGTGTCACATTTGGAACGGGTTGCTACTCGCCTTCACTGCTGCTATTCTGCAGCTGCTGGACTCATAGCAGGTCGCTGGCATCTCCGTTGGTCTTGTGTAGAAGCCACAATGCTGGTAGTCACCGGTAAAGTCCTGCCAAGATGGCGCCACTGCCGCCGCTGTAGCCGCCGCCGTTTGGTGTCTTGAGTGTGGAGGAGCCGCTGCTTGCTTTCGTCTCTGCTGACCTGCAGCTGCTGAACTTACAACAGGTCTCTGGCTTCTCTGCTGGTGGCGTGTGGAAGCCGCAATGCCGGTAGCGGCTGGCACAGTCCAGCCAAGATGGCGCCGCCGCTTTTCCTTAGGTAAGGCACTTGGAGCTTTTTACTTTCCTCTGTTTTGTCTTCTGGCTTTCATTCTGTCACATTTCAAACTTTTCGTTGTTAATTTCAAGTTTTTGTTGCTTTTCTTCTCCTGTCGAGAAGTTGCTTTCATGGCAATTGAGACCCAAGTCTCAGAGAGGTCGTAACGTGGTGTCTCCCTTAGTCGCCATCTTGGACCCCATAGCATATTTCTTGATCAGCTACAATTACTCTTTTCATTCAAACACCACCAAGTCATTATCATCACAATCTGCACCTTTTTAAAAAAATATTACTATTCTCAACTTATCTTTAATATACAATTTAGCCGTTCATTTTTCCCATGTATGTTGCAGCCATAGAAAATTGCACACATTTTCCAGGCACAGTGGTACACGCCTATAATCCCAATACTTGGGAGGCTGAGACAGGAGAATTGCAGGTTTGAGGACAGCCTCGACAATGTAGAGAGACTCTCAACAAACTTGTGAGATTCTGCTTCAAAAAACAAAAAATTAAAATGCTGGGGGTATAGCTTGGAGGTAGAATGACCCTCGGTTCAATTCCCAGTGCCCCCCCAAAAAAGGAGAGAACAAAAAAAAAAGAAAGAAGAGTGCACATCTGCTGCATACCTCGTTTGTTTTACCAGGCAGACAGAAAACTCCCTGTTGGCCATGGCCAACTCTCTTTGTTCCTAAGATGATAGCACAATATTCTGCCCATAGTCATCTTTCAGCAGATACATTTTGAATTTAATTAAATTGACTCTGACACTACCCATACATTCATGATACCCTTAATTCTAGGGTATTGTATAGTCTTACCACTCTTGCATTAAGTGTAGATCCAGGCCTACCTTATGTTGCAGTAAAAAGATCTAAGATGAGGAAACAACCAATCTATTTCTCATTCATACCCATCACATTCCCAAGGTCAAAATTATCAAAAGGCATTTTTTACTAACTATGCCTTTGCCATTTAATCTGCTGCTCCTCATTATTTTTTCTAATAGAATGGTTAATAATTTACCAAGTACAAAAATGAAGATTGCAATTTCCAAGAAACATGCTCCCCCTCCCTTTTTTAACCAGATAATTGCTAATAACATTAGACTGCTGTCAATCAAGTCACCCCTTTCTAATTTTATGCTCCAAAAATGCATGAGGATTCATTTGTTCTCTGTCCTTTTAATAGCCAACATTTCAAATTAATTTTGGAAACTCAGTAGATAATGACTGTAGACTCTCCCAAGAAGCTGGTCTTAAACACCACCTGTAGTCATCCAATGGATATCTGTCCACCTTGGGATTTCTAGCACTTGTGAACCTGCAGAATCATATTAAGTCAAGGGGCAAATAAATGCCTGTCAAATGGGCAACCTAGAAATAATGCTATGTGAATACTAAAAGGAAAACGTGTTCACCCCTTTCAACAAGGAAACAAAGGTCAATAATGAAGAAGAGAGTTGGTGAGCACCAATAGTAAATTTCCATGAAAACAGCCAAGCCAGAAATTCCAGAAGAGTCCTTTCCAAGTCTGCTGTAATTTCACAACAACATCACTGACATTTGCAGCAGGAAAAAGAAAAAAGTGCTGGCCATTTGTGAGGACCCCAAACAAGAGTTGTGATAACGTGCTTTGTGCCAACCCGTGCAAGTCACCTGCTCTGTGACCTAAAGCAATTGTGCCTCCTGGGCTGCCAATTAGGCTGCCAATCAACCAACAAAACCCATCTTGGGAGCCTTCTGCAAATCTATGAGGAGAGGAGGCGAGGCTGCCGTAGTCCCCTTTCCAATCTGGCGCCTTTCATTCCATTCCAAAGTCACTCATCTTTGTCTTTGTATTAAAAGAAATGATTTCATGTCCAGTCCCTCCTTTAAAAAGTGACAGAACTCAACCATGCAATATTCATTAGTTCTTTCTGGCAACTCCATTTAGCTAATGGAAAATCAGGTACATTCATGTGCAATTATTAGATATTGAAAAATGATAAAATGTCCAACTTTCCTTTCTGCTGCACACCCATGCTCCCAGGTTTTACTGTACCATTGTGAGATAAACACACACAGCTGCAATATGTCAATCGGCCCCCATGTAAGTGGCAAGTTTTTAGCTCGCTATATCCTTGTGTAGTGTGATAGGCAGCCGGAGGTTCAACTTCTTTTTTTTTTTTTTTTTGTGGTACTGGGGATTGAACCCAGGTGCATTGTATCTCCGCACTACACCCCCGGCCCTATTTTCTTTTATACTTTATTTTGAAACCGGGTCTCACGAAGTTGCGGAGGGCCTCACTAAGTAGAGAGAGAGAGAGACAGGGAGTGAGAGAGAGAGAGAGAGAGAGAGAGCTGAGACTGGCCGCGGAACCCAGATCCTCCAGTCTCCGCCTCCCAAAGTACTGGGATTACAAGTGTGCGCCACCACGCCCGGCTCAACTTCTTCATCATCTTAATTCTGCCCTGTTTTTCCCTGAAAAGCAGTATATCTAGTACTTAAAAATTTGCCCAATGTAGGGAAGGCTTAGGAGGGTGGGTAGAGATGGGGAAATCTGTATAACATCTATACTATGGCATTTAATTCTAGGTGTCAACTTGACTGGATTAGGGGATACCCAGATAGCTGGAAACGCATTATTTCTGGGTATGTCTGTGATGGTCTTTCTGGAAGAGTTTGGCACTTGGCATAGAGGACTGAGTAGGAAGATCCATCCTTATCAAAATAAAATCCAACACAATTCCTCAACCAACCCTGATGAGGCAGGCACCATCCAATCAGCTGAGGGCCCAGAAAGAACAAAAAGGGAGAGAAAAGGTGAATTTATACTCTCTCCTCTCTCTCTCTCTCTCTCTTGCAAGGACACCTTCTTCTCCTCTACTGGGCCTTAGAACTACAGCCTCTTGATCCTCTGGACTCTAAAACTAGCACCAGGGACCTCCCGAGTTCTCAGGCCTACAGCTGGACGGCTGGATGGCTGGACGGCTAGACAGCTGGACAGAGAGATACACCACTGGCTCCACTGGTTCTGAGGTTTTTGGACTGGGACTGAACCACACCACTGGCTTCCCAGGTGCTCCAGCTCACAGGCGACATTCTGTGGAACTTCTTGATCTCCAAAGAGATCAATAAATCCCCTCTTATTTCTCTCTCCCTCCTATTGGTTCTGTTACTCCAGAGAGCTTTGACTAATACAAACTCACCCGCCCTTTCTTTCTTCCTTCCTCCCTCTCTCCCTCCCTCCCTTCCTCCCTTCCTCCCTCCCTCCCTCCCTCCCTCCCTTCCTTCCTTCCTTCCTTCCTTTCTTTCTTTTTCTTTTTCTTTTTTCATACTGAGGATAGAAGCCAAGGGCATTCTTGTGTAGGGCCTTGCTAAATTGCTGAGGCTGGCCTCAAATCTGAGATCCTCCTGTCTCAGCCTCCCAAGTACTGGGATTACAGGAGTGCACCACCACACCTGGCAATACAAATACTTTCTTTAAAAAGACTAAAAGGCCAGTGCCTAGGAGAGAGGTCTGCACTGGTGGTTGACAGTGCTCACTGTGGAGTCACCTGAGTCATGTGTCAGTCTCACCTTCTTCATCTGTTAAATAGAGATAATACTAGGACCATTCAAGGACCCAGATGAGGCAAAAGAAGGATAAAATTTAATAGAGTTCCCAAAACTCAATAGTGAGATAAATAATATTTTCAGGCAATATTTTTTTAAAAATTTAATTGGTGTCAGGCATGGTGTCACACACTTATAATCCCAGTACTTGAGAGGCTGAGACAGGAAGATTGCAGGTTCACACCCAGCCTCAGCAATGTAGTGAGACCCTCACCAACTAAGCAAGACCCTGTTTCAAAATAAAAAGGGCTGGAGGTATAGCTCTGAGATAGAACCCCCTTGAGTTCAATCCCGTACGGCAAAAAAATAAATAAATAAATAAAACGTTGATAGTTCATTTAGCAAGAATTTTTTGGCATCACTTTTGAGTTTCCATAGGATTGAGTGAAATAACTGTTTATCAGGAAGACTGAGTTTTGGGGCCCTCATTTGCCTCACGCTCGTCCCCACTCTGAGGAACACCTACCTTCTGGTGTCACTAGGGAGATTCGAGGGATGGCGCATCCTGACCTCGCATCCTGACCTTGTCCCGTCGAGCCTCTCCCTCTCTGTGCTGTCTTGCCTGTGATGCGCAGACTGGACCCCACGCATGCTGACAGCTTCCCACCTCATTACCGCAAGCCTCGCTCTGCCTGGGAGTTGTTTCCCCCATCAGGGAAGCATGCACAGCCCAAGATCAAGGCATGCAGAAATTCCAGAAACGTAATTGCCTCCAGGGGAACTCTCAACCAAGGAGGACAACAGCTCGGTAACAAATATCCCCATTCAATACAAAGAACTTTCTTCTCAAAAGTCACTGACTAGCAGAGAGAGAACAGGACCAGAGCGAGGCAAATAATGTGCCAGCCTTCTGAGCAAAATGTAAAAGGATGCTAAAAATTTACTAGCAAGATAGTGTTATGTAATCCCAGTACTTGGGAGGCTGAGACAGGAGGATCACAGGTTCGAGGCCAGCCTCAGCAATTTAGCAAAACCCTTAGCAACTTAGCAAGACCCTGTTTCCACATAAAAATAAAGTAAGGCTGGTTGGTGTGGTTTGGAGGTAGAACACCCCTGGGTTCAATCCCCAGTACCAAATAAAAAACAACAACAACAACAATAATAATAATAATAATATGTAAAGCTTACAGATGGTGTGGATACCCCTTTAGGACCCTGAAGTTAGTATGAAGATGATTTTAAGCTGAAAACATTTGGGATTCAGCAAATGTAGGAACAAGCCTTCTTCTCAGAGCTTTCCTTATCTGACTAAAAGCAGCAACTTCTGGGAAATGAGGCTGCCATAAATTCCCTCTTCGGGGCAGCTTCTCCTACCAGGAAGGAGACCAAGAGTCAACGTATCGTGAATCCCCTCTCCGGGAGAATTTGATGGCAATGAAGAAGATGGAAAGGCTACTCACACCTGCATGAACATCATCACAAACTTCCTCATCTCCTGTTTGTTTCCTAGAACCCACCTGTCTTTCCTAAAGAGCCCCATCTGGTCCTCCCATAGAGGCCTTTTTTCCCCAATTCTTTTTCCATCCTAAGTTAGGCATATAAGTCTCTTGCTTTAACCATTTCTCATTTATCTGGCTATTTCCTTTGTAAGTTTCTGGATACATAAAAATAAAATTTTTTCCTGCTGTTATTCTGTCTTTGGTTAGGACTTTTAGTTAAATTTGCAGGCCCCCAAGTAAAAAACATAAAAGGGTAGAGGGAAAAGGTTTTCTTCCTATGATTGTTTAGAAAATCATGATCATTTCAAACTGCGATTGTTTGATTTGCAGAAAGTGAAAGTCTTATGCTCCACATCCTAGCAACTCAATCTCAAAGTAAGCTAGAAACTTAAGGGTCTTAGAATTTAGCAGAAGAAAAGGGGTAAGGAGGGATCACGAGGGAAGACCTCTGTGTAACGTGAGATGAAAAGGACGTTTCAGCTGGCCAGGGACGCTCTTCATTTCCACTCTCAATGTTTAAGCACTTTTTCCCTAACAACAGATTACTCATTACCTATGAAAATTATGTCTACAATGTTTTTGCAAAGCAGATAATTAGGTATAACCAAACATATTTGGCCCAAAACACATTTTCCCTTCAGCCAAAAATCGCTTTTTTACTTTCTTATTAAGAGAGGAAAAACAAATCCAAATATCTGAAGCCAAAAAAGGGTCATGTGTGGTCTAATTAATTTGTTTCTCCGATTCCATGTCATTTTTAACAGAAAGCCAAGCAGAGTCTGCTAAGTGCATATATGGAATGCCCAGTCATGTGTCTGTTGGAAGAGCTCTCTTGTTTATACACAACACCTTACGATGCAGAAAACCTAAACGTGAATGTTTTCTCTTCACAATCCTTCACAGCAGAACAAAATTTTCGTATCTTTCATCCATGCCAGTTTTCCCTCACTCCTTCATCGAGCAAAGCACTTATAGGAAAAGGACCGCTGGCTCTCCGGGGAATTGGAGAGGCTGCCCGGAACCAAGACATATGGGCACTGTGGTTCGTTTTGTATTTTACTCCAAAGCCTTCACAAAAGGATGTTATTTCAAAATAAATAATCCAGAAGGATCAGGAACAGAAAATAGAGACCATTGCTCTGCCAAAAGTGTGGCATTTTCAGCTGGGCACCATGGCGCATACCTGTCATCCCTGACTTGGGAGGCTGAGACAGAAGGATCACAGGTTGCTGAGGGTGCTCAGCAACTTAGCAAGACCAAAATAGCAAAACATCAAAATTTAAAAAAATAGGGCTGGGTGTAGCTCAGAGGTAGAATGGCCTTGGTTCAATCCCTAGTACCAAAAAAAAAAAAAAAAAGTGTGGCATCTTCTATTTCTTGACCCCTGTGCTATTTCCTAGGAGAACCTAGATTCATGTGAAGTAGCAGGAACTTGTTGAGGTGCTGTGTTCCACCTGGGCCATGGTCCTCACCCTCCCACAATGGCTTTTCGCCACTGCTGCCTCTGGGATGATCACATATGCCCGGCAGCCAGCATCGCCTCTACTCTACACAGACACCACTCAAGCAGGCATTAGCTTCATCTTATTTGCATCTAAAACCCAGAGCCCTTCCCAGGAGAGCCCAGGCAGAAAACACCTGTGAAAGTCAGTGACTAGGGAGACCAGCGGCGTCAGCCCACTGAGTCCAGCAATGCTCTGCCAACCTTCCTGGAAATAAATGCAGCATGTCGGAGAGGTGTTTTCCCTCCAAGTAAATTTCAATGTTTTAAATCTGAAACTCCATGTACAGCTCAAGACGAGATTAAAAGATGAGCAAGATCTCTTTCTTTCTCCCTTTGGCAAAGAGCATATCCTATTAAGCAACATTAACTTAATGTACAATGAATCCTGCTTAATGCTAAGTCAGACATCAAAAATACATAATTGTTTTAAAAAGAGCAAAGAAATGTTAGTCAGGCACTAACCATGCTGTGTGAAACCCAGTAAGTAGGTGTTGGATTGTAAAGATGCATATAAGTTCAACAAACTTACCTACCTGAGCACAAATGTCACCTCTGAATAAAATACTAAACCATTTTACACCATGAAATGTAGGCCATTCTGACGTCATCGAAATCAGTTATGGAGAAAGCTAGCTGGAAAATCAGTCTTAAAAACAAATGATAAACTCAGTGGTTTTAGAGTTAGGATTTGAAATGGAAGAAATTGGCCAGATTTTTAGAAGACCGTATACACACAGTCAGAGTAAAACACCTGCGTTCAAATGCAGAATCTTCTTTCTACAGTCTCAAAGTCCCTTGTGAATATGCTTCCAAGTATATTAAGGGATGGATTAAGGAGCCAACTTGCTCCTGACATGACATGTTTCGGTCAATGCAATTAACCAGAAACCGCTTTCCTCAGACCCTCACTGTTGAAATCCTTACTAGATTGCCTTTTTAAGGAGAGTGTACGGAACTTTGTCTTCCCCTGCGAACCTGTCACGCTGGATGACTGAGCATCTCACAGCACTCTGAAAGGCACAGTTACAAGGCTCAACTTGGAGGAGGAGGGAAATAAGACCACTCTCAGACCCCTTCTTCTCCCTTGCCCTATAGAGAGAGAAATGCCTGCCTAACCTAGTTAGCCTCAGGCTTTTAAAAATGTGGAGGAGGTAGGCCCTGTGTGGTGGCGCTTGCCTGTAATCCCAGCACTGGAGAGGCGGAGACAGGAGGCTTCTCTTGTCTCAGCCTCCCAAGTACTGGGATTCCAGATGTGTGCCACCACGCCCAGCCGGTCTTTTTTCTTTTAATCTTCAACTGGTTTAAACATCTACTCAGATCCCCAAAGCATCAGATTCCATATTGTTTGTTCTAATGTACCATAGCTTTGCTCTGGCAACTTTTCGAAATGTGAGAGGTGTAGAAAAGATTGGTGAGCAATCATTGCTCGTTATGATCGAGGGCGGACACTCGCCATGCATTCCCTATTTCATCCTCAAGACAAGCCTCCAAAGTAGATAGCAAATACCATCATTTCACAGATGAGGAAACAGGATCAGAGAGGTGAAGTGACCAGCCTCAGGTCACCCAGAAAGGAAAGGCAGAATGAAGATGCACAGGTCCTCAGTACCCCAAAGCTCACACTCTTACACACTGTAGTATATTGTATCTGTGTGCCCCCCCCATTAATTCTGAAGCACATGTCAACTATGTTCTACAAAGAGACTGCGTGTTATTTGGGCTACAAATAAGTAGGCAATGATAAGCTGAGGATGCTTGCTGATTTGCCCCCACCTCTCCCTTCTGTTTTCCCACTTAAGAAACCCAGCCAAGCCAGCCACTAATAATGTTAAGCAGCTTCCTTATATATCTCCTTGGATGGTTACTGAAAAATAAAATGATACTGTAATTCAGGCACAGGAAGGTGATTTAGGTATAAACAGCTACAACAGAGGAAAGAGCTGACTGTAGCACATACAACATGGGGTACTGTACATGCAAGGCTATGGAAATTGCCACCAGCCAGTCCACCTTGCACACACAGGCAAATAGCTTTATTCCTAAAGTACCACGTAAGAGGGAACTGAGGATACAGTGCAGGCGGTTCCCCCAGGAAGCTCAGACTTGTTGGAGAAACAAAACTCTAACATTAAGGCAAGAAAACTATTTCAACATTATTAAGCACCAAATGCTAGCATTTCAGTGGCTCTGGGAGGCACGGGGAGGAAAGGTTGGTTAATTATTGGCCTTAGTATTCTAGCTCCTCCAAGATAAGCCTAAGAAAAGTGGAACCCTTGCCAGGAGGCAGCGGAAATCAGTTAGTGACACCTTTCAAAAGTGGCACCACTCAGCTAGAACCTTCCAGCTCATTAGAGCCCTGAGCGCAACCTGTCGTAACTCTCCAAATGGTCCGTCTTCACAAGCTTTGCCTCCGCAAGTAGCATCACAGCAGATAAAGGCGACCTCGAGTTTCATCGGGGTTAAGCAATATGTCCACGTTGGCAGCAGCCGCTGGCTCTGCGTCCTGATGAGTGTCTAGGTGCCCCGTGATGGCAGAGGGCAGAGTTTGTGCTTAGGTTGCTCCCGTGTCCCCTGTGCCCAGTGCATTGCTGGCCATACAGTGGGGGCTCAGGAAACAAGTAAATGAACAAAGCCACCAATCAGATTAAAAGCTGCTGGGTGATTTGGGGATGGTACGTACGTCTATAGGTTCTTCTTCCTTTTTTTTTTTTTGTTTTGTTCCTACCTCTGAGCTATATCCCCAGCCCTATTTATTTATTTATTTATTTACTATTTATTTGTTTATTTTGAAATAGTGTCTCACTAAGTTGCTGAGGGCCTCACTAAGTTGCAGAAGCTGGCCTCAAATCTGTGGTCCTCCTGTCTCAGTCTCCCAAGTACTGGGATTACAGGCATGCACACTATTACGCCCAGCTTGTAGGTTCTTCTTATATTTTTATGATCCTCATTTCATACCAAGAGCCATGTTTGGGGCTTCCTCATCTCAGAAGTCTGAAGTCAACAGCAAATCCTATCTCATATGGAAGCCCAGAGTCACTGAAATAATTATTCTGGGTTTTCTGGAGCTGGTGGGGAGAGGGAAGAGTTCCTTCAAGGGTAGTAGAATGAAAGAGAGAGACATTTCTCAGGGAGAATAAAAAGAAGACAAATGTTAGGAAATTTTTTAAATAGCCATACCCCAAGCCTCACCATGGCGCAGTCTGGGGATACCAAGACCTCAGCAGGGACAACTCTGGGATGCCCCCAAGCAGCCTAAAGTGAGGCATCCAGATTCTGTCTCAGCCCTGATTCCATCACCCCAGGCCCAAAAAGATGATGCAGCCCGACAGAATGGGCATCTGCATGGTACCCATGTTCTCTTCGAGACCAGGGGAGGCCCAGGAGACCTTTGCACAGCAGCCTAGGTGAAGGCAGGGGGAACAAGTGTCCCAATCATGGCCACGTCTGAAATGACACCCACCCTCGCAGGATGAGAAAACTTGAGGAAATAGTTAAGAAAATTAAGAAATGCAGTCATCCTTCCACTTAAGAGATTGTAGATGGAGACTTACTTCTAACTGCTACAGCAGTCTAGTTTACAAACTGCAAACAGTAAGTGTAAAATACTCAGTTGGTGGTGAATTTTTTTCCACATTATTAGGGATTGAATACAAGGGTGCTCTACCACTAAGCTACAGCCCCAGCCCCTTTTATTTTGTGAGACAGGGTTTCCCTGAATTGCTGAGGCTGGCCTTATCCTGCAATCCTCCTGCCTCAGCCACCCAAATAGCTGGGATTTATAGGTGTGCAACACTGTGCCCAGCCAACTCCCCCAGATTTTAAATCCATTTCAGTGCTGGGATTAGTGATTCATCTTTGTAGCAATTGCACTTCCTAATGATCAGCACCCATTCTTTGCTATTGATAACAGCCAAATACAAAAATAATTATAAAGACGACAAAAAGCCGGGCGTGGTGGCGCACGCTTGTCATCCCAGTACTTTGGGAGGCGGAGACCGGAGGATCCGGGTTGGCAGCCAGCCTCAGCTCTCTCTCTCTCTCTCTCTCTCTCTCTCTACCTAGTGAGGCCCTCTGCAACTTTGTGAGACCCGGTTTCAAAATAAAGTATAAAAAAAATAGGGCCGGGGGTGTAGCGCAGAGGTAGAACGCCCCTGGGTTCAACCCCCAATACCACAAAAAAAAAAAAGACGACAAAAGCACAGAACAGTGATACTATGCTAGTCTGATCTGCCAAGACATGAACTAACCTACTTACATGGATCTATGAGCAAAAAAAAAAAAAAAGGAACAAAATAACCTCATGTCACCATTTCACAGAGACTGTTAGTGTTGATCTCCATTTTATAGATGAGGAAAGAAAGATCTAGAATTTTTTTGGGGGGGAGTGGTACTGAGGATTGAACCTAAGAGCATTGTACCTCTAAGCTACACCCTCATCCCCATTTTATATTTTATTTTGAAACAGGATCTTGCTAAATTGCTGAGGCTGGCCTTGAACCTGTGATCCTCCTGTCTCAGCCTCTCAAGTATTGGGATTATAGGTATGCACCACCATACCCAGCCCCAGAATGTTTTAAAGCAGCTCATATAGAAGTAAAGGGAGGATTGTAATCCAGGCAACCTGACTCCAGGGCTCATGATTTTTTATTTTTCTATTATGGTGAAAACCCTTGACATGAGACCTTTGGAACCAGCCAAGGTGTCCATCAACAGATGAATGGATCACAAAACTATGGGATATGTACACAATGGAATTTTACGCAGCCACAAAGAAGAACAAAATTACATCATTTGCAGGGAAATGGAGAGAACTAGAGAACATTATGCTAAGTGAAATTAGTAAGTCACTAAGAGTGAAAAGTTGGATGTCCCCCCTAATATGTGGAAGCTAGATAGAATGGGACTTAGAAGGGACTCCCGACAAAGAAGAAAACTTTAGATGAACAAAGAAGGTGACCTAACTGAGGGAGTTGGGAGGGGAGTAGAGGGAAACACACTATAGCACATGATGTATATACACAAACTCATAAGACTCAGTCACTATGCGGAGCACGAAAGGGAGGGTAGGGGGAGGGAATAGGGTGGGATTTGAGGGAGGGCTAAATGAACAATGTGTGCATGTATGATGCTGCTACCCTGATGTGTATCAAAATGTATAATTACAATGCACCAATAAACGAATATTAAAAAAAAACAAAATAAAGGGTAAAAAATAGGGCCGGGGGTGTAGCTCAGAGGTAGAACGCCCTTGGGTTCAATCCCCGGTACCTCAAAAAAAAAAGAAGAAATACAAATGGCCAACAAATATATGAAAAAATGTTCAACATCATTACCATCAGGGAGATGCAAATCAAAACTATCCTGAGGTCCTGAGATTCCACCTAACTCCAATTAGAATGACAATCATCAAGAATACAAACAATAATAAATGCTGGTGAGGATGTGGGGAAATAGCAACTTTTGTACACTTTTGGTGGGATTATAAATTAGTATAGCCACTATGGAGGAATGGAGGTTCCTCAAAAGACTAGGAATGGAACTACCATGTGACCCAGCCATACCACTCCTCGGTATCTTTCCAGAAGAATTGATGTCAGAATTCTATAGAGATACATACAGACCCATGTTTATAGCAGCACAATTCACAACAGTCAATCTATGGAACCTACTTAGATGTCTGTCATCAGATCAATGGATAATGAAAATCTGGTGTATGTATATACACAATGGAATTTTACTCAGCCATAAAGAACAACATAATTATGTCACTTATAACAAAATGGATGGAACTAGAGAATATTATGCTAAGGGAGATCAGCAAGTCTCAAGAAAGTAAAGGGTTGTTATGTTTTTTCTCATATGTGGAAGCTAGAGAGAAAATAGCAAACAAAAGAGACTTGAGATAAATGAGGAGAGCGACCAGTAGAACAGTGGAAGGGGGTTGGGGGAAGGTGAGAGGGGGAAAGCTGAGGAAGGGAATGGTTCAAATAAGATTATATACAGACAAGAAGGGTTCACTACCAATTTCACTAACATGTATGAGGAGGGAAGAAGGGGGAGGGGGCATATGGAGGGAAATACACCAAATACTGTACGCATGTATGTTTGTATCAGTTTAAATCTCACCATGATTTATAATCACAGTGCACCAACAAAAGTATTAAAAAACATCAATTACATAAATTCGCATTAACATCCAGCCTATGCAGCGATGTCCTCATCGCTAACCTCACAAATCAGCAGAGGCAGAATTTCTTAGAATTTTATGGCAATAGTGCATTCTAAATAAAATGTCTTTTTTAAAAATGGAAAAGCTTGCCTTCTAGTCCAATCTGTAGTGGTGTGTATTTACATACTGATGAAAGCAAGCATATACAATGAAGATTATATAAATTTGTTTTGCAAGTAATCAAATAGAACTGCTTGGAGGGAATCATGATCCACAGAAGGGTTTCTAAATAACAATCTTCCTTTTTACCAATGTAGCAACAACTAGCAAAACTTGGGGAGCAGCTGCTTCGTAAATGTGACTATTTGTGCAACTTATTTGCATATTGCCATGTAACATGTAGTGTGCCATTTCTCAATTTGGCTGTCATAGGTAAGATTTCATAGATTTTACATTGCAGTTCATGGTTGTATAAATGCCTTATATTATCACTTAAAATTTTCTTTGTGGTACTAGGGGTTGAACCTAGGAGTATTCTGCATCTGAGCTAAAGACCCAGACCCAGCCCGATTTTATTATTTATTTCAAAACAGGGTTTTTGTTAAGTTGTCAAGGCAGGTTTCCAACCTGCAATTCTCCCATTTCAGCCTCCCAAGTAATGGGATTACAGGCATGTGCCACCACACCTGGCTTATCACTTATAATTTTTAAAAAATCTACCAATCATAAAAAGAAAACAACATTTACTGTTAATTATATGTCCCAATTGAAAGTTTAATAGAATTAGATTCTAGATTATTACTGATGGTTCTGCAATTAAGGTCTTTAGATACATTTCTGGGAGTCCATCAGTTTTCCCTTTAAAAGAGTCCAGCTGGGCATGGTGGCTTACACTTGTAATCCCAGTACTTGGGAGGCTGAGACAGGAGGATCGCAGGTTCACGGCCAGCCTCAGCTACTCAGTGAGGCCCTCTGCAACTTAGTGAGACCCTGTTTCAAAATAAAGAATAAAAAATAGGACTGGGATGTAGCTCAGAGGTAGAATGTCCCTGGGTTCAATACCCGGTATGACACACACACAAAAAAAGAGTCTGTATAAGCTGGGCATGGTGGCACACACCTGTAATTCCACTATTTGGGAAGCTGAGACAGGAGGATCACAAGTTCAAGGCCAGCCTCAGCATCTTTGCAAGACCCTCAGCAACTTAGTGAGACCTTGTTTCAAAATAAAAAATAAAATAGGACTGGAGGTGTAACTCAGAGGTAGAATGCCCCTGGGTTCAATCCTCAGTACCAAAATAATAAATAAATAAATAAATAAATAAATAAATAAATAAATAAGACTGGGAATGTAGCTTGGAAGTAGAATGCCCCTGGGTTCAATCCCCAGTATAAAAAAAAAAAAAGAGCCCATACAATACTCAAACATGGGAATCACCATATTCTAGACTAATCCTTGCTACTCAATGTCTGGTCCTTGGACCAGGAATATTTGCTTCTCTTGGAAAATTATTAGAAATGTAGAATCTCAGACTCTACCCACATCTACTGATTCCGAACCTGCACTGAATTCTGATACCATTAGCTTGGGACGGGATCCCAAGGCCAACACTTACCAGATGTGCCATTTAACCTCTGAGTTTCAGGGCTCTCATCAGTAAATGAAGATGATGATGATATAAATTTCTGCTGCAGAGGTTTTCGGTGAAATCGAAATAAAAGAATGTACCAAAACAATGGCAATTATGCAGTGTAACCCAAAGCACTCAATAAATATTAGCTGTTACAATATTTTGGTCAAAACAGTAAGCACAAAAAATCTTACCATTAAGATAGTTTTTTGTTTCAGTCAATAGAATGACACATCTTCAAAAGAGCTCATGGCTGACACTGCCTTCAATGTTTGGAGAATACACTCTCGGATTTCATACTAATTTGTTAATGGATGATAGACCCAATATTGATCTGCTTAATGGCGATGTGTAACCTGAGAGTTTATCAAATTCTCTGGGCAGTGAAAGTAGATTTCCAGAAACAGCATTTAAGCTCTGCCTGATAGAAAAATACTTCTGTTTGCTGAAGAAATAAGGAGACTAAATTGGAAATGCTCCTACTGACAGGCTTGCATTCAGAAGAGGACTCCATCCATAGAATTCATATTTACATCTTTTCTTCAGAACCCCTAAAATATTGACTCGTATTTAAAAACACAACGTCTAGCCCAATTCAGTGAGGCTGAAATGAAGCCCCATGGATAGCTTCATCGCGTCGTTATGGCAACTTCACACACAACTGTCCTTTTCGTCACTGAACAATTGCTAATTTCCTTTCTTTGCAAGGAAGCTCCAGTTGCTTTCTCGGAAGGCTCATCCTGATATCAAAAGAAATTGTGTGCTGTGGTGACAGAAGCATCCATGACAGTAACTTTTGGAAAAATAGTGTTTTTATTATTAGTCATGCTTTGCATTTCAACTTGTTTTTCTCCTCAGCAGGCCATTCGTGGTGGCCCCAATTTCTGCCAGTTCTGCAGACTTCAGCAATAGAGGGACTGCTTGGGACTTTTCTTTCTTTCAAAAACCCAGGATTGCACAAAAACTCCTCAGTCATCTGTAACTGAAAGGGAATTTTAAATGGAAGCACTCTGTTCTCTGGGTCTTTCACGTCTAGCTAGCCATGTTTACTGGTTGAACAACAGAAAATCACTGAAGTTATATTTCAAAGTTGTTTCCATCTTTTCCAGAGTGTGAAGGAGCTATTTTAGCATTTTACTTTTTTAAGACTAAAATGGAATAATCTGTGAAATAAATCTAGAGCCATGCTTGGAAATCTAGAGCCATGCTTGGAACTCTAGAGGATCCATGAAGATATTTAAAACAAAGACCTCACCGGATGTGGTGGTGCAGGTGCACTCCTATAATCCCACTACATGGGAGGCTGAGACAGGAGAATCTCAAGTTCGAGGCCAGCCTCAGCAACTTAGTGAGACCCTGTTTCAAAAAAGAAATAAAAAGGTCTGGGGAATGTAGCTCAGAGGTAAAATGCCCTGGGGTTCAATCCCCAGTACCACAATAAAATAAGATAAAATAATCAATCAATCAATAAAATAAAGACCATTCATTGTTCATGAAATACTAGAGATACAGCTAAATGCAATGTGAGAACCTCAGTTGAATCCTGGATTGTCAAAACAGTAAGAACAGAAAAATCATATCATGAAGATAGTTTTTACTTTAGCCAATAGAATGATACATTGTTGAAAACACTCATGGATGACATTGCCATAAGTATTTTGGGGAATGGGAGAAACTTTAATATGAGCAGCATATTAACTAATGATGTTAAATTAAGATTAAATGCCCCAAATATAATAATTGCATGGTCTTGTAGGAGAATTTGCCTGTTATTAGATGATTGCTAAACTATTTGCTACAATGCCATCAACGGGTTCTCAAATGGTTTAAAATGTTATATATGTGTGTGTGTATATATAGAAGTATATACGTGTATGCATATATACATATACACACAAATGCACACACAATTATACAAACACATAAAGAGATAAAGAAAGCAAATGTAGCAAGATGTTAACAAGTGTTGTATTTAGGTGAAAAGCCTAAGTCTGATCATTGTACTATTCTTGCAACTTTTCTGTTAATAATAAAAAGCAAAAATGGACAAGTCTTTTATGATGTAAAGTTTCAAATCTGACAGGAGAGAGAGAGAGAGAGAGAACGAGAGAAGATGATAATCTGAGAGTGTATGAAACCATACAAAACTCTTTGGGGACCAAAAGCCTCCACATTAGAGTCATCTCCATGGACATAATATTCGACCCTAAATATCTAAGCAGGTTTCCTTACACATAAGAACATACCTTTAAAATAACAGAAATAGAGTGAAATGATCCAAGACGGCTGCAGAAATACGAAAGCAAGTGAAGAGAGAGGGATCGATACCTTGGACCTGTCAGCTCAGATGACACGTCTGTAGACAGGTGACTGGCAGGGCTGGGAACCCTGGCTTTCAACCAGTCATACGAACAGCGGCATCAATCGTGTGACCTCTCGCTAAAGCGCCTGATCCCCTACAAGTGCTGAACTCATCAACGCAGAAGCTTTCTAAACAGCAAAGATCCAACAAACTAATACAGTTTCCTGAATTCATCTTAATAATGGATGTAAATCTGACAAATATTCCTTCTACTCATGTCTATTGTTCCTGTCTCATTTTTAAATTTTAAAAAACTGATCAATCTACTTCTTCTTTTGGATACATTCTTCAAAAATCATCAATGCACAGTACAATGAACTGGTAAAGATATGAACTGTGAAGGCAGTCTACCAGAGGTTGAAATGCCCTAGCTATCCAGCTGGGCACAGTGGCTCATGCCTGTAATCCCAGCTACTAGGGAGGCTGAGACAGGAAGATTGCAAGTTGGAGGCTAGCCTGGGCAACTTAGTGAGACCCTGCCTCAAAATAAAAATTTAAGAAAGGACTGAGGATGAGGCTGGGTGGTAGAGAGAACCTGGGTTCAATCCCCAGTACCAAGAAGAAGGAGAAGGAAAAGTAGGAGGAGAAGGAGAGGGGAAAAGGGGGCAGGGAGAGAGAGAGAGAGAGGGAGGGAGATGCATTGGGCATATGAGAGAAAATATCTAGCTATACAAACTTTATTTATTTATTTATTTATTGTGATACCGGGGATTGAACCCAGGGGCGTTCTACCTCCGCGCTACACCCCAGCCCTATTTTTTTATACTTTATTTTGAAACCGGGTCTCACGAAGTTGCGGAGGGCCTCACTAGGTAGAGAGAGAGAGAGAGAGAGAGAGAGAGAGAGAGAGAGAGAGAAGGGGAGAAAGAGAGAGAGAGAGAGAGCTGAGGCTGGCCGCGAACCCTGATCCTCCGGTCTCCGCCTCCCAAAGTACTGGGATTACAAGCGTGTGCCACCACTCCCGGCTATATAAACTTTAAACCTTTCAAATCTCAGTGCCCTCACCTGTAAAATAGAGAAAAAAAGTTTTTAATCTCACAGTCTTGATGTGCTTATTAAATTAGATAATGTTTTGGGGATAGATTCAGAAACATTCTAGATACATATAAATATGAGCTAATATTACTTATAACTCATTCCAATGAATCTACATTTACTCATTTCCCCAAATAAGAGATAGGAATATTTGAAAGCTATACATTGCCCAGGATTAAGGGTAAAAAAATACAAACATGTAAACATCTAGGATTGCTGGATACCACACAGCACGGGAGAAAGCAGATCAGAGACTTTGGAGGTTTAGACACCCGTGTTAAACCCGTTTCCCAATAAAAAAGAGTGCATCTCGCTGCCACATTCGTTTAATTTCACATAAACACACTCTTTGAGACTGAAGCAAATCTGACTGCAATGTTTCTTCTTGGAGTATATATAGTTGAAAACTTATTTACAAGAAAGTCAAGCATGGGTTTGATCTTCTGCAATGAAATTTCGGCCTTTGATTGAGCAGCCGATATGGAAAAATTGTGGACAAAATGCAGGCACTGAAGCAAAAGTAAAAATCTTTCACCAGTCGGAATTTGCCTGAGATAAGCTGTGCCCAAAAGAGGCCTCATCCACCAAACCATCTCCAGCTCAGGTTTCTGCACAAGGCCTCGCGGTAGCATTATTGCAAAAAGACTTTAAGTTCGTCGCTGTCACTGTCTTTCCATTTATCCTTCGTGAAAACCCTGTAGGACTGTCAGGCGCGAGTTATCTCAGGGTAAATGCTGAGCTGCATGTACCACCCACAAGTGTTCTGGGGCAAACAGAAAATGGGTTAAATCTCGAGTTTCTTCTCTGTGCTATGTGCTCTTGGCAAATACTTGAGATCTCTCTGAATCCGTGTCCTCATCTGGAGAGTGGGAATAATAACGCATTCCCTGAGCTGAGCTGATAAACCGTGTGTGCCATGCCTGCCACACTGCAGCCACTGAGGGAACGGTGGCCATGCCATTCTCTTTCCACAGCCTGCCGCACAGGGAAGTTTGTCTCATAACATAAATCTATGTGGGTGTCATCAAATCCAAAAATAACAATATTTCAGATAGCCTTGGACATAGTCCATAGCTACCGAAAATATTACAGCTCTTCCAGCAACTTCCTTTATAAACAAATTGATTTTTGTTTTGTTTGGCTTTTTAATGGAGGTATAATACAAGCAGTAAAATATGCTAATTTTTAAAGCACACTAATCCCAAGTGCACAACTTGATGAACTTGTACATATGTACATGTGCATCCACGTATCCCCCACCCAGATCAAGACACAGAACATTTCTAGTTCACCAGGTGTGGAGGTACACACCTGTAATTCCAGTACTTGGGAGACTAAGATAGGAGGATCACAGGATCAAGGCCAGCCTAAGCAACTTAGCAAGACCCTCAGCAACTTAGTGAGACTCTGTTTTAAAATATAAATAAATAAGCCGGGAGTGGTGGCGCACGCTTGTAATCCCAGTACTTGGGAGGCTGACACGGGAGGATCTGGGTTCACAGCCAGCCTCAGCTACTTAGTGAGGCCCTCTGCAACTTAGTGAGACCCTGTTTCAAAATAAAGAATAAAAAAATAGGGCTGGGGGTGTAGCTCGGAGGTAGAATGCCCCTGGGTTCAATCTCCAGTACCGCCAAAAAAAAAAAAAAAAATATATATATATATATATATATATAAAGGCTAGGGGTGTAGCTCAGAGGTAGAATGTCCCTGGGTTCAATCCCTAGTATGTATGTATGCATATACATATATTTATCTCCTAGTATTTATGTATGTATGTGTATGTGTATGTACATATATATCCAGTGTTCTCGGGCTCTTCCCAGGCAATGCTTATCCCCATGGGATCTATTCTTCTGACTTCTGTCACCAAAACTCAGTTTTGCCTCTTCTTGAACCTTCGTACACATAATAACACAATACATGCTCTTTTCTTCCTGCGTATTTTTTTGTGGTGTACAGTAAGCGCTCTTTTGAAAACACATTAAAACTTCCTGTATGTTCCTAATGAGACAGATTCCTGGACTCTTCCAAGAATTGTTTTATGTTTTGCATTGCTTGTTATTAGAACTCTCTCGTCTTTGTCTTGTATTCACTCGCTCTTTGTTTCAGGTCAATTTTCTAGACATGCTCTGAGATTAATGGACTGCAGCCAACCATCTTCCAGAACTAAGTGATTATGACTTGTGTTGTTCCACTGAAAGGGAACAACATGGGTGTGGATATTCGAGTGCATCCTCTAGAGAAGGAGTGCACAGTGCTGCTGGGGGCTGCTATATAACCAGCGAGCATATTCCAATCTACGAGGCATAAATGTTTCCTGCTGGGGTGGGGAGCAAAAATCCAATTGTGTGGTGTTTGGGGAAAAGAATACTCAGTAAACTCCAGGAGTTTACTTTTTTATAGCGGCTGAAAGGACAGAATTAGAGAAGCAGAAGCAGCAAGAAATCATGGAAAAGCCTTCTGAAAATACAACAGGATGTTATGCCCAGGAAAACAAAGGCTACTTTTGCTAAACCAGGGACGAGAGCCTCAGCTTTTAGCACAAAGAATGAAGAAAGCAGAAACTCAGTAAGATAAATATTAATGAGTCCCCGGGAAGATCAAGAAACAGAATTAATAAGAGGCAGGTAAAAAAAATGCTTATACAATTTAAATATTTATAAATCAGCAGGGCTGGGTGAGATTCATTTGAACAATATTCGACGGACCGGCTAAGGCAGGAAGCACTTCTGATACTCGTATTTGGCATAGAGACTTATGTACCAGGAAAATTTGAAGCAGGCTGATTTAGTGTTGGAGATAAAGCAGCCAAAAGCAGGTCCGGGAAGGTGAGCTAGTTAGCGGGTCCAACCTACCAGTCACAGCTGTAAATGAAATCATAAATCAGTTCACTGGCACCTTGAGGAAAATTACATGGTAAGGAAGAGCCAAAGAGCTTCATAAAAAACAGAGCCTGGCAAAGCAAATTAATCCATTTTGTATGTGCTTAAGAAATCTGGGGGCAGAGCCGGGCGTGGTGGCGCACGCTTGTAATCCCAGTACTTTGGGAGGCAGAGACCGGAGGATCCGGGTTCGTGGCCAGCCTCAGCTCTCTCTCTCTCTCTCTCTCTCTCTCTCTCTCTCTCCTTAGTGAGGCCCTCCGCAACTTCATGAGACCCGGTTTCAAAATAAAGTATAAAAAATAAGGCCAGGGGCGTAGCGCGGAGGTAGAACGCCCCTGCGTTCAATCCCCAGTACCGCAAAAAAAAAAAAAAAAAGAAATCTGGGGGCAGGAATGGACGGCACAGACATGGTTTGGGGGTCTTCACAGATGGCAACAGACAATTCATTTGGACCTGTCTTGTTGCCACATGACTGTTGCTCTCACCATTCCAGCAGAGAAGCTCAACTTCACTTGCACACTTCCCATGCTGGGATGGGAGGCACTCGTCGTTCCCCATGGCACCTGGCATGGAATTTAGTTGTAGAGTAAATATAGTCAGTGGCTCAGATGTACAATCTAAATGTTCCTCTAATCATGGTGAGAGGCACTGAGAATCCTGGAGCAAACTGGGCTAACATCTTTTGGAAAAACAATGTGAGTGTGTGTGTGAATGCAATTAGCAGGATAGTTGAGACAGAAACAAATGCTTTTGCTTGAATTGTTCATATAATTATGAAAAATAAGCCGGGCATGATGGACCACGAGTGTAATCCCGGTACTTGGGAAGCTGAGACAGGAGGATTGCATGTTTGAGGCCAGCTTCAGCAACCTGAAGCAACCTGAACTTTTGAGACCCTGTTTCAAAATAAAAAATAAAAAGGGCTAGGGTATAGCTCAGAGGTAGAACACCCCAGAGTTGAATCCCCAGTACCAAAAAATAATAATTATTATTATGAATAACATAAAAAGATGTTAAAACAAAGACCACTTTATAAAGTATGAGAACCTGATTATAGCATCAGGTCCTGCTGAGGCTGTTCAAAGGTTTCCCATTGTTCTCCAGCCAGAATCCTTAGCCTGCTCAGTCTGACCGGAGCCCACCTCTTCCACTCCTCCCCTCCAGGCAAGTCAGCTACCCTGTCTTCTGTCGGTTCATCAAGACTTCCTACTGTTCTCACCACTGGGCCTTTGCACATACTGTTCACCCCTTTGCTTACTTAATTCATTCATTCTTCAGCTTTCGACTCAAATCCCACTTTGCTGAGGAAGGACCTTCTTTAATGTCCCCCATCATCTGATTTCCATTGTATCTGCCTCAATGAAACCGCATTTCCTTCTCAGAAGCCTTTATTTTAAAACACAGTTTTATACTCATCTTCAAAATATTAACATAGCCCTCCCCACCAGACAGTAAGCTCCAGAAGTGTGTGGACTGAGCATGAGTATTACAGCCTGTCTCCAGCATCTCGCACGGTGCCGAGCACACTAATTTTTGTGATGAAGTTCGAAAGCTAGGAATGTGTACACAGATGGGCTCCCTGCTTTAAAGGGTGACTGGCAAGGGTACCTCTCCAGCCTGGATATTATAATATTCTCTTCAGTTTTTCTTTCAAGTACAATGCTGAAAAAAACTCTTTAATGAGGGCCTTGTTGACAGAGGTGTAAAAACAGGAGGCAGAGAAAACTGGAATCGTGGAGTAGTACATTTGCACATTACATTTACCTCTGATGTGCTCCAAAATTTCATTTCATGGTGATAATGAATCTGTGGTAAATTAGCATTCTACCATTCTTCACGTGAGAGTGTTAGTGAAGGCTTTCGGAGGCGTGTAACATGTAGAAAACAAAACACGTTTCAGGTATCCGACTCCGCAACACCCTTGCGGCCTCCACAGTGCTCATCTTCACACCTCAGAGACACCAGAACCTGGACTTGGAGAGTGCCATGAAGTTAGGGAATAATCTTTCATTCTAAGGCCAGTCTCTGCCAGGAAATTTCTCTTTTTACCAAAATGCTTAGATGCTTAATTTTTGTTGTTGTTTTTGTTTTTTGGTACTAGGGACTGAACCCAGGGGCATTCTACCTTTGAGCTACACCCTCAGCCGCTCCCCCTTTTCTTTTGAAACAGGGTCTTGCTAGGTTGCTTAGAGTCTCATTACATTGCTGAGGCTGGCCTCAAACCTGCCATTCTTCTGTTTCAGTCTCCTAAGTACTGGGATTACAGGCATGTACCACCATACTTGGCAGATGTTTACATTTTTAAATAGGAATTTGTAAATTAATAAGTAATCAGATCCCTGAATGGGAGGCTTTCATATACCCAAGGTCATGACCCAGCAAGTTCTAGAAGGTTCTGATTTCAGGTCATTGTTCTTTCATTAGTTCTTTCATTCATTCAGCAGATGAAACCTGAATAGTCCCCATGCCTCTGGCACTGTGCTAGACACAGAGGAGACAAAGGTGAAGACACTGTTCTTGTCCTGTGGAACTCATTAGCTGACAAGAGAAACCAAGCAAGAACAACCAATTGCCACTATACATGGATATAATATTCTGACTTTATTTCCTTTGGAAAGATCCCCAGGAGTGGTAGAGCTGGGTCCCTAGCGGTATATGGTGGTTCTGTTCCCAGTTTTTTGGGGGGAGCCTCTATCCTGATCTCCATAGTGGCTGTAATAATTTGCACTCCCACCAACAATGTATAAGGGTTCCTACCCATGTTTTATAGCAGCACAATTCATAAAATCAAACCAGGGAACCAGCTTGGATGTCTATCAACAGATGAATGGATTATGAAACTATGCTATATACACATAATGGAATTTTACTCAGCCATAAAGAAGAACAAAATGATGTCACTTGCAGGAAAATGGATGGAACTAGAGAATATTATGCTAAGTCTCAGAAAGTCAAGGGCCACATGTTTTCTCTCATAAGGGGAAGCTAGAGAGAAACTGGGAAACAAAAGAGGTCTCAGGTAAATGAGGGGAGAGGCCAGGAGGATAGTGGAAAGGGAATTTGGGGAGGAAGGTGGAGAGGGGAAAAGGGAGACTTTGTAAAGGAAACAACTCAAATAATGCTATGTTCGTATATAAAGTTATCAATACCAACTTCAATAATATGAATGGGGAGGAGGAGGGAGCAGGGTAATATCCAGAGGGCAACGCACCAAGTGCTTCTACCTTTCTATCACTCTGAACCTCGTTATGATGTATAATTACAGTGCACCAATAAATGTATGTAAAAAAAAAAAAAAACCGATTGCCCTGCAACAGTGATCAGTGCTACTTGTAGCAGTTGTGGCTGTGTCTCCTCAGCCCTGGATTTCAGCTGCAGTCCTGCTGGACAGTTCCCAGGCTTGCTGCAGGCTTCCCTCCTGCTTAGAGATTCCCTCCCTCTGCAGGAGATTGCAACTGTCCCTCCCTTAGTCAAGCAGACAGGGAAGGGAGCTGTGGATAAACGCCCACCCACATCCTTCCGAAAGACATCTCTGAGGGCCATTCTACATTTTGTCCATGTAATAACCAGCTCCATAACGTAGCTTCTCCTCCCCAGTCTCTCTCTCCCCACTCCTCCACTGCTGCTTCCTCAGATCACCTATCAGTTTAGTACCCTGCACCCAAACCCTTGTGACACAGATGTATCATGTCCCTGAATGAGTAAAATCTGGGGGACCCAAAAGCCACAGTTGCAAACTGGAGCATCATTTATTGGTTTTCCATATGGTCACCGTGTATGGTCTTGGTCTCGGTTTGGGGTTTCGTTTTTTGCTTTCCCTACTTGAAGACTGTGTTGTCAAGTGTTGGGCATGAGGAAGCAAAACTGGGGCTTCCAGGTCAGAGCCAAATTGCTTTGTTAAATAAATAGAGCTATGTATGTGGGAGGAAAGGAAGGATCAAGGAGCAGAGAAGGCTAGGCTGATGCACTTGTAGCCTGGGCAGGAAAAGAATGGAAAGGGGGAAATGGTGAGTAGCAGATGGAAAGGTGGAAAAGACCTGGTCCCTGAGGATTGCTTTTGGAAAAGCACATGTTGGGGTGGCATGACATAAAATCCCCCAAACTCTCCCCAGGCTTACACCGGCCCTGTGTGCCTCCCAGGCTGCTGGGACCAGGCCCATGGGAGCTAGTTTCAAAGTCACCTCTGTGACTCCAACCTGAGCTGGTGCCCCTGGGAACTGCTGGGCTCACACAGATTCCCATCAGACAAAGAACAGTGAGGGAGAAGTCAAACAGCAGAGGTGGAGGGAGATGTGCCAGCGTGAGCATTCGCCAGGACTTCTTGATGAAAACCATGACTTATTTACAAGTCACGCTTCACAAAGCAGGAGCGAAGATGCAGAGTAAGAGAAGTATTCCCAATCGACATAAACCAAGTCTAGTGTCCTCCCCTGAGATGCTTCCCTCTGTGCAGAGGTGACATCCGCGTTGGAGCCCCAGCACCCAACATAGTGCCTGGCACAGAGTGGTACTCAGTACAGATTTATGAAAGAAAATCGGGAAGAAAAGGAGGAAGATAGGGAATTCGGTATTCAATCAATGAGTCATCAATCAAAAGATTTCTCCAATGATGTAAATTCAGGATCGGCCGGGCATGGTGGCGCACGCTTGTAATCTCAGTACTTTGGGAGGCGGAGATCGGAGGATCCGGGTTCGCGGCCAGCCTCAGCTCTCTCTCTCTCTCTCTCCCCCTGTCTCTCTCTCTCTCTCTCTCTCTCCTTAGTGAGGCCCTCCACAACTTCGTGAGACCCAGTCTCAAAATAAAGTATAAAAAATAGGGCCAGGGGCGTAGCGCGGAGGTAGAACGCCCCTTCGTTCAATCCCCGGTACCGCAAAAAAATAAATAAATAAATAAATAAATTCAGGATCGATGCAGTATCGATGTAAATTCAGGATCCAGTAAATTAAATCTCCAGAAGGATGAAGACGATAACATAATTCAGGATATCCCTGGATCCTGTTGGTTAGAGGTGGTTCTGGGGCCTGGGGAGTGGGTGGAGAGAATGCTATGTTCCCGTTGAGGACTGAAAAGAAAAACTTTTTTTTTCCCGTTCAGAAACAGTGGGTGAGACGATGCTCTCTTGGTAATGAGATATGGGCTTCCTTCCAGAAAGTAACAGAGATTCTTCCAGCAAATCCTGTGGCCTTTGATGGGAGCGGTGCTGAGAAAATACCTTCAGTTGAGCAGGAAGGGAGGAGAAATTTGAGGAAAGCATTTCAAGTTCTTCTCTGTTACATCTTTGATGTGCACAAAGGATTTAGTCCTAGAAGATGAAGACCTTATCCCTTTTCCTTTCCCCTGAGGGAAGCTTTGTTCTACACTTCCCTCTTGGGACATAATCCCCCAAAAAGGTGGTAGATAATAAGGTGATCTCATTATCCAAGTATCCATTACCCAAGTCCCCATAGGCAACAGTGTGCATGGAAAATCAAAAGTTATCAGAATACAAAAATATTTATCAAAGAGCTAACTATTTAGAATGTTACCCCTGGCTTCCAAATTCCTTACCAATTGCAAATACCTCTATTACACTAAAAAGTCAATCAACCACCCAGAAAAATTGCAAATCCTCTAAAAGATACAGAAGTCAATAACAGTGATCTGGGAGAAGGGCTCTAAGTATGAGCAAAGCTTTGTCAAATGGCAGTCTTGCCCAGTTAAACTAGTGGAGAAGGAAGTTAAGAGTGGAGAAGGAAGACAACTAGTAGGAGAGATTGCATAATGGCCCTTTGAGAAGAAAATGATCCAAATATCAAAGGAACAGATCCTTGGGAAATTGACAAAGATGGAACATTTTGCTCACAATGATCTTTGTTATGAACTTCTTGTTCAAATTAAGCATGAAGTAAAAGATGTTGTTTTTAAGCTTTCATAAAATTTGTGTTGGAAAATTATGGCCCCCAAACTCCTGATTCATTCTTCATCTTAAACATTGTTAATTTTTTTCTTGTACTGGGTATTGAACCCAGGGACATTTTACCTGTGAGCTACATCCCCAGCCCTTTATTAAAATGTTTATCTTGAAACAGAGTCTTGCTAAATTGCTGAGGCTGGCCTTGAACCTGCAATCCTCCTATCTCAGCCTCCCAAGTACAGGGATTACAGGCATGCACCACCATGCCCAGCCTAAATAATTATGTGTGTGTGTGTGTGTGTGTGTGTGTGTGTGTGTGTGTGTGTGGCACTGGGGATTGAACTCAGAGGCATTCTACCTCTGAGCTACACGCCCAAGCTCTTTTTATTTTTTGTTTTGGAAGAGGGTCTCGCTAGGTTGCTGAGAGTCTTGCTATGTTGCTGAGGCTGTCCTTGAACCTGTGATCCACCTATCTCAGCCTTCCAAGTACTGGGATTATAGGCATGCGCCACCACACCCAGAATAATTATTGATAATATAAAATTAAGGGTTCAAAAGCTAATTTTACCTAGTCATGGTGGTACACACCTGCAATCCCCATACTTGGAAGGCTGAGACAAGAAGGTAACAGGTTCGAAACCAGTCTCAGCAATTTAGTGAAATCCTGTTTCAAAATAAAAAATAGGGCTGGGGTATACTTGGAGGTAGAACACCCCTGGGTTCAATCTCTAGTACCAAAAATTAAATAAATAAGCCATAGGTCCAACACTCCATCATATAGGCACAGGTAGAAGCTTCCTCAACAAGACCTCCAAAGCACAGGAAATTAAAACAAGAATTAATAAGTGGGATAGCATTAAACTACAAAGCTTCTGCTCATCAAAGGAAACCATCAAGAGCTTAAAGAGAACGCCAACAGAATGGGAAAAGATCTTCGCAAGCTATCCCTC